>SNQJ01S0116647.1:27843-46576 GCA_010110895.2 Picea sitchensis | reverse complement strand
CATCAATCATGGAAGAATCTCACTTTCTGACAGAAGAAGAAATTAGACGAGTAACCTTTAATGAAGCATAAAATATGGTAATCTAAATAATTCACAAGTCTTGTGTCTACTAATAGAAAATTTTTGGCTCAAGGGAAGACCCGGGGTTCACTCCAAGAGCGCACCAACAAGCCCTAGCTACTGGCCCTTTTGACAACACCTGCGAAGCAGATGCAGTCTCACCTGAAGTAGCTAAGAGGGGGGTTGCAGGACAGAGATGTCTATAACTAGGGGAATATCAAGTGGAACTAATACAACAATAATGTAGCATTCATGTGACACTTATTAGCTAGATATACTCTGCGTAGCTATAGATATGATCTAACACAATAATGCAAATGACAACATAACAATGACAGGAATCCAGGCATCAATCACACATAAGACACAAAATGTGCATGGTTCACCCTCTCTCTAGGGCTATGTCCACAAAACTATGCTTATGATATATTAAGATAAATATTACAGTTCTAATCTGTGCTCTGGCCAGCAGATCCTCTCTCTTCTTCTCTCTTTCTCTCCCCTTCCTGCGCACCCAGCTACAAGATCTTTTCTTCGCACCTAGCTGAAGATCTTACAATACTAGAAGGCTCTCACTCTCATCACTTCTCTCTCTCATAGTACAATAATATCTCAATCAACCACAATCAATAGAAACACCCAATGCTACTACTGACTCGACCTAGGTCCTCTCGACCTCTATTTATACATTACAGTCCCTCACCGACAGCCTTAGGTCGAAACCTAGGTGTCAAAACCCTAATTACCTAAAACCCTAGGTCAACTTGACCCGTGTTTTCTGGGCTTCACCAGCCTGTCTTTCCTTCCTCATCATGCGGTGCTCCAAAGCATGCAATTGTGGCTTTCTCTGCTTGTTGAGTTGTCCAAGATTCTTTTCTCTTGTTAATCTATTATCCTTGATATCCTCATTCAATGGTTTTCTTTTCCATACTTCGCTCCATATTTTCTGCTCTTTTGCTTACTTCGACCCAGTGACAGACACTGTGTTTCCTGTGCAGTTCTCATTTTACCTTTTCTTCCTTGATATTCACTTCCTTCCATAACCAAGGGCCAACAAAAATACAGAGGAAAATCTGCAAACAATCAGATGAATAAATAAGTATATAACCAAAGTAGATGTTGTACTAAGTTGTAGTTAAACAATCATCAAAGATATATAAGAAATTAATTTGAATATGAAGAAATAGAAGAACACATAACTCAGGCTTGATGGAATATGGAGTCTCTGGTTTGCATTTGTATTAATTCTAGTAAAGGAGAAATTTATCTTCTACAATCAGCCAGGAAAAATCCTTCTCTAAGTCTTTTGAAATTATATTTATACAAAGGTTCTCAAACCTAGATGGTTGGAACTTTCCTTACTCTTAGATATTTAACAGTTACAAAAATAAAGACTTATACCATTTTGCTGGTTTCTTTTCTATCTTCTTACATACACCAGTATAACGGGCAGCATGTATTGTTTCATCATTTCTTTGAAACACTTGTTTCACTTGTCTCAAGACACTCGACGCACCTGCTTATTGACTTCGCTAATCTTTGTGAAAGCTTCAACACATCCTTTTCCTCAAACAGATATAGCTTCCTCTAAATTTTCAGCAACCTGTCCTCAATCCTTTTATCCTCAAATTTTACTGATTGCAACTGTAAGTTTGGCTTCACCAGCCATTTGTCCATTTGTGAAACATTGACCTATATCAACTGCAAAATTTCAATCTGAGCTTCATTCAAGCTCTTTTTTATGTTCAGTTGATGCCTTACAACATTGATCTGTCCTAGTAGTCCAGGACAATTGCCTTTTCCAATGCCTAGCAATTTTTTATCCAACGCATCGAAGGTCTCTTCACAATCTTCATTAATTTCTTTGGCCATTTTCTTACCTTCGGCTATATTGGCCTCCCATACCATTAGCATGATATCGCCCCTAATTTTTTCTGCGACAAACAACCTAGGAGTTATTGATACCTCTTCTTTAGACAAAAATATGACTTCTTTTTGAAAAGCGGCCCGGGCTGCAGTAGCCTCTTTTCCTATGTGAACAATTTTATCTAATGATTGTCCAATCTCCTGGAAATAATCTTGGGTGATTCCTACTTTAGAAAACAAACTTTGTAGTGTTTTTTCCAGTTTCGGATGCATTTCCAGTGCCTGGGCTTGAAACTTTGTTACATTTACAACCTGGCTTTCAGTAGAAATCAACTTAGATTGCAACTGCCTTACTAATTCCTCTTGTTGGATGACTTTCCCTTGACTGGCTTGCATCTTCTTATACAACTCATCTAAACTAGACTTAAGCTGTTGAATCTCTTATTTGTCAACATCTTTGGCCTATTCCAGTCCTTTATTTATCTCATCTCTAATATTTTTCTTTCTATTTCTTATTTGACTTTGCAACTGGGCTATCATTTGATTACTTTGATTCAGCCTTGCTTTCAAATTATCAACTGAAAACAAGTTGGTCGTAGTGAAAGCTCCCAAAGAGCCTGCTACCTCTGTGGCAAAATCCTCCTTTTCTAGATTTTGTCCATCCACAAGTATCTTGTGTTTTTTGACCAATGTACCTTCTTTCAGGTGCATTTCTTGTTTTACTACAGCTTTTCTCTTTTTACTGAAAAAGAAGTCAAAGGAAGGTATTTCTTCAATAGAGATTTGGGTAAGGTCACTTACGTACATAGCTCTAAGATGGGGAATCCCAAAACTTGACTGTAAAGGATTCAATGCTATAATAAGACTGCCTAACTCTATGAATTGTGTTCCTTCTGTTGTTTTGGGGGTATCGGCAGGAATAGTTGACGATAAAGGAGAAGCCATTTGATTTGGTTTTAAAGGTGTCTCGGAATTAGAATCTGTTTCCACTCCTGGATGTTCTGTCTGCGAAGTTTCTAATCTTTGTGAAGACACTTCAGGATTCTTTGGATTTTCCTCTGTAGTCCTTTTATCCGAAGACTTTGGTTCAAAACCTGGAGGTATACTTTCTTTTTTGGGAGGGATTATCGATTCTCTCTAAAGTATCTTGGGCAACCCAGCTCATATGGGCTTTTGGAAAGCGAGAAAGTTGTCCTATAGATCAGGAGGTAACGCTTGGACTCTGTTTAATACTTCTTCATAAGATCTGATTCCTTTAAATATGTCATCATAGGGGGTGTCTTCATGCTCATATGTTTTAATATTGCAATGAGCTAGTTGATTTCCCACAATTTGATATGGATCATGCTTTCTAAGTTCAAGATCTACCAGTTTAATGTCCTCTAATGTTGTAGCTTCTACCTTGGAATGACCAAAATTTAGCAGTGAAAACCTCCCAATCTGTATAGGAAAAGCTGACAGCATTTATTCTGGACTTCTTTTAACTTTTTATCGATGCCTCTTGTTATTATCTAGTATGCCACTTCTCTGCACACCAATCTATCAGGGAGAAATTTTGGGAGAGCATGAGGGGTAATTGAACATCCGAAGACTCTGAGATAAGAGAAATTCTCTTCGATAAACCAATTTGCAACTACTTTGAGGTTTCCCATGATTTGCTCCAAAATCTGAGGGGGTGGGTATCCATACAATATTTGGTGCACAGGAATCACTACATAGTGACAGATTTCGTAAAAGAAATCTATTGTTTTTTCTTCCCATAGTTTAGAGTGACAGAAATGAATGGGTTATGTACAAGTTGGATTCCAGCTCCAATTCATCAATGGAAAAGGGGTCATATAACAGATAGCGTCCATGACATATGCTACCATATAAAAATACATAGGTTGGCCTTTTGACTTTTCCATTTGGTACTCAGCAATCTCCTTGGTTAGGTTATCTGATAGAATCTTATCCCAATTAAAGGTGAAACCCTCGGCTACCTCATGTATAATTGGCACCCATTCCGTTGGGAAATGGGTAGGGATTTTCCTCCCAATTAGTCTACATAACATCATTTATATATGGACCATATATTCATTTAACGATGTTGTGGCATAAACACCATGGGTATCAGTTCTAACTTTCGTTGGAATTCCCCACCATGCTTTGATTATATCTGGATAGGTTTGGTCAAATTTTGTACACTCTTTTCATTGAAACCCTTCTACAAATTCGGCATTATAAGTATATTTAGAAATAGGGGATAGCTTGTACATTACTTGAATGTGTTATGGCATGAAAGAGTCGACGATGGCCTTTTGATGGTTCATGATGCTCCTCGTTTGCACATCATTGTTCATCAGAGCCTAGTTTATCATGTCATTGTATAGCATGAGCTTCGGACATGTAGCTATTTTATGAATCTCATCCTCTGCTATAACTCTGAGTTTAGTTCCAGTTTTATCAGTCTTTTCGTCTCAGAATCATCTGGGCAATTCCTGACCTCGTGTTCCAAGATTTCAAAAATCTGCATCCAGGACCTGACTGAGTCTACAGCGTGTGGTGTGGTAACAGACATAATATCCGAGTTCAGATTTGAGCCTTCCCCAGCCTCATCACTCTTATTCAGCGTTTCCCTGGGTGCCATGATTGTTGTGATAAAAGCGGATACCTGTTACAGAGAAAAAGCCGTAAACTTTCTTGAATACAACTTGTTGATTTGTTGAAAGTGAGAATGAAATTTGAAATAGAGACCTTTATTCACCTTCAGCCTGCCTTAATTAGAATGTGCTTCTACAGGCGATGAATTTATTTGCCTTAATGAAGAGATTACAACTGGAGATACGCATCTTACACTATAAAATATCTCATTAATCCATAATACATGTTGCCAAATATCGGCGTTTCGAGACCGGGAGTTTGGATGTAATATCGTTTAAGAATCCCGAAAAGAGAAAATGCAAAAAACCATTTTATATCGTTAACCTTTGTTTTGATGTTAAGTTAATATCACTTAAGCACTTAATACTTTCGGGACTCCATGCTTCGGGTTTGTTTTTTAGCATGATGAGTAATAATTCTCGGATTTCCTGAAATGTGACTGATTAACAATATATTAAGTATGTTTAAACTTTAATTAATCATGATTAAAAAGGATTTCATGAATTACGCATCGGGATTTTGAACTGTCGTTTAAATTTAGATTCCCGAAAACAAAAAAATACGATAAGCTTAAATTACTGTTAAATGTTTTTAATTATTCTTATTAACTTGGTTTACTTCTTTTAAAATTACTTTTCATGAATTCGGTATCGGTACTTTGGGGTTGTCGTCAAATATCAAACTGCATAAATAGCAGAACCCCGAAACCCGAAACTCTTGAAAAAAAATTAATGTTTTGACCTCTTTTCAAAACCAAAGGAAGATCCATAATATACTGAGACATTTAAACCGTTGGATTGATCGGATGACTTTATTTCGACAGTGATTATATACTTGCATTTTTGTTCTCCTTTTTTTTTATTTAAACAAAAACAAAATTTTATTTTAGTGTAAGGTTTTTTTTTGTTTTTTTTAGGAAAATGTGAAGTTTGTTTCAACATAGGCTCCATCTAGGGATCTCGTCTCCTTGCGGGATGAGAAGAAAATGTAGACCGAGTGTATTTATTGGGTGAATTGAGTCATTATTGCAGTTCTGTGAAACACACTCTGGAGAAAAAGAAAACAGGACTTTAAGATTTCATCTTTAACTTTGAGAACTCTTCGAAACTAGAACATTCGGTGACCTCGAGTCAGGATTATAATAGTTTTCCTTTCCTAAAATCAACCTCAGATTTGTATAAGGTAATCAAAACAACCTTAATCATTCTACCAAGTTTTATTTGATTTTGTTCGCATCAAGGTAAAGTAATTCCAATGTTTTAAGTTAGGGAATCCCATAAGATTAGAATGTAGACCTGGCCGAAAAGAGAAATAGTTACCAGAGCATCTTGTATTTCACGTATAACATCCTATCATATATGTAGACATTTCTTCACTGCCAACGAACCTGTTCAGTACCTCGGTGAAGTTATCTGATATCCCACATTGAATTTACTTTCACCACTACCATTGGTATTTTAGCATTTAAATTTTGAGATGAGGGCAATCATATAATGAATTTCTTTTCTTCATCTCTTTGGACTAGATGGGGGCAATCATTTAAATGAATTTCCTTTCACCATCTGTCCTTTTTCTTCTTTTTTTAATATGAAGTGGGGGAAATCAATCGGTATGCAATATACCCAGGAAAATATATGTTTATAACTTAACAACAACAGTCTGTCAACTAACTTTAATTGCTCTGGACTAATCCTCTCCTGACCTTCAAACATATTTGGCATCAGGGAGATTCTTAAGGGGAATTCTTATTATATTTTTCAGGGATTTTCATTGAGCGAAACCAATCAGTTTATTCCTGTTAGAATGACTAAGAGGAACTATAAAAATTTTACCTATTCTCATTTTCGAAGGTTATTTTATGAGTTTCCAAAGTTAAGGTGAGACCTTTCTTCTCTTATGAGGCTTATTTTTCATATATATATCTATATATAAAAAAAAATTGACACTGAGAAAAATTTCAAAAATTAAAATTTGTTTTTCGTTTCTCTGATTAAAATTTTAGTGTTAACATTTAGTAAACATGAGATTACTGTCTTACTCATTTACATCTCCTGGGATATTTTAACCTGAGTTCTTAAGACAAAAATTCATACCTCAGTAGTTTTTATACTTCTAGCCAATTAGATTGTTATTCCATTACCTTTTTCGGGAGACATTTAATGTGAGTATCCATGCATGTCACATTTTTTATGTTTCTAGTCTCTTGGCTTATCAGCAAGTCTCCTGCAATAAGATAATCATGATAGCTATCAAGAACTCTAGTAGATTGGAAACCTTCTTATTGCAATTTTTCACCTATTTTGTATATATTTTTTATTTTTATTTTCAACCAGACTTTTATATTTGCAGTAAAAAATAAAGACTTACTGAAAGAAAGATAACTATAAACAAAACATGAAAACAAACTGGTATGTACAATGAGAGTTCGGAAACATATTACTGCATAAAATTCTTAAGGTATCGCCCATTGACAGGGGTAGTAAGAATCTTTTCGTCGAGGTTTTCTAATAGAAATGCATTCTTTCCCTCAGAGGCTGTAATTTTGTATGGTCCACACTAGATATGATCAATCTTACCATGTTTCCCAGCATCCTCTTTTCTGGCTTCCCATTTTAGAACCAAATCACTAGGGAGAAATTCCCTATCTTTAGCTTTTCAGTCAAATAAGGCTTTCATATTATCTTGATACTTTTGTAGCTTTTCATCTACTTCTGCCCTATTTTGTTGAACTTCAATTAGTTGATTTATCATCCTGGTAATGTCATTTGGTTCTTCTTGTGAGTCTTGCCAGAGTTTCATTACTGGTAGCACTAGATTAATTGGTAAAATGACGTTAGTACCATATACCATCTGAAATGGAGACATTCTGATTGACCTTTTTATGCCTATCATGTTAGACCATAAAGCATACTTTAAATGCACATGCCATGCTTTCTTATTTTGGGTTAGTACTTTCTTAATTATAGTGATCAGGCTTTTGTTAGATGACTCAACTAACCCATTTCCCTGTGGATAATAGGTCGTGGAGTGTCCTAGAACAATATTATATTTTTGGAAAAATATTATCATGGCCATGGACTTGAAGGCCTAAGCATTATCAGTCACTATTTTTCGGGGAAAGTCGAATCTTGATAGGATATTCTCCTCCAGAAATCTGATCACTACTGCGTCAGTTGTGTTTCGCGTAGAAATAGCTTCCACCCATTTAGTGAAATATTATGTTGCAGTCAGAATCCATTTGTGTTGAGAAATCGAGTGTGGATGAATTTATCCAATAAAATCAAGAACCCATTGCTAAAATGGAGCTCCAGTTTTAACTGGCACTAAAGGTAATGCTAGGACTTTCTGCTTTCATGTAAACAACTGACAAGGATTACAAGTTCAGACTTTAGTATTTACATCAGTGAATAATTTCGGCCAGTAATACCTGGCTCTTAGGATTTTACAAGTCGTTTCTCTCCAAGCATGGTCTCCTCCACACACTCATTCATGGAATTCGTCTATAACCTTTCCTATTTTGAATTCTGCTAAGAAACTCAGCAAGAAACCCAAGGGATATTTCCAATACAATTGACCATCTATAATACAATATTTTACAGCGTGTAATTTCAATGTCCTAGATTTAGATGGTGTTAGTTCACTGGGACACTAGAGGGTCAGTAAATAAGAAACAATGTCGCGGTACCAAATTGAAGAAGAGAATTTTTCTAGAATTATGGTTGTGTGCACAGTGACATCAAGTTCATCTATCTCTAATAATCCTTCGTTCTCTTGCAAATGATTTATTTTGAGTGCTTTCAAATTTGATTCAGCCAATAATTTAGCCAAACCTTTACCTTTGATAAGTTTAGTTGGTTTAACTTCTAGTTCGAACTCCTGAATTTTGGCTAACCATCTGCCTTTCCTTCCATCACGGTCAGGTTGAACCAGTATATCTTTAACAGAACTGGTAGGCACATAAGCGATGATCATTGAATGTAGCACGTAAGTTCTGAAAGATTTGATAACTTTCACCATTGCATAAGCTTGTTTTTCCAATATGTTGTATTTTATCTCATCATCTCTGAGAATTTTACTAAAAAATGCAATGGGTTGCTCAAAACCCTCATCATTTTTCTGCAACAATACAACTGCAATAGTATGCTCAGAAGCAAATGAAAAAATAAAAAACTCTTTCAAATAATCAGGACTCGCCAATACTGGTGCTTCACCTATGACCTTTTTAATGTGTTTGAATGATTCCTTACCCTCGTTTGTCCACTTTACCTTGCTATATTTTTTAAGCATATATGTAATCAAGGTAAATAACAACAAACTTATCTCTTTCACCGATGAAGGCGATCTCCATAGATCATTGGAAAGTTGCTCCTGCATTCATTAAACTGAAGGGCATTTTGTCATACATGAAGGTACCCCAAGGAGTAGTGAACACAGTTTTTTCTTTATAATCTTGATGGACTGCAATTTGATTGTAGCCTAAAAAACCATCAATCATAGAAATTTTGTTAGCTCCTACTAATTTCTCTAAAACGTGATCCATTTTGGGCAATGGATAATTGTCTTTGAGTGATGATCTGTTTAGATTCCTAAAGTCTACAAACAGTCTAATTTCGTCTTTTTTTATTTCTTACTGAGACTAAATTAGCTACCCACTCAAAGTATCCTAGTGGGACAATGATCTTGGCGTCCATAAGTTTTTTCACTTTTTTCTCTATCGCTGGCAGTAATATAGGATTAATCTATCTGGGTTTTTTCCTAAAAGGTTTGACACCTTGTTTCAGAGGAATTTTGTGTTCCGTTATAGTAGTGTCATAAGTTCTCAATTCGTCATAGGAACAAGAAAAAACATCTTTATATTGTCTAAGCAACTCAACATAATTACTTTTTATTTCAGGAGGCAGGTACTTAGATAATTTTACCAACCTAGGATTTTCTTTGGTACCTATATCGCAATCTTCAACCTCTTCTGGTTGGGACTATAAAGTGGACTTCACAGGGATATCGTCATGATTAAATAACCTCTCTAAGGGTATCAAGCCTTTGGGGATTTGATTATTTTTTAAAATAAGCATACAATGATTAGCAATCTTATCTTGAAACTCTTGGGGATCTTCCCCTTCCTGCATGATCCAAGCAGGATTATTCTGGTTTTCTTGGTCGACATGTTTTTTGGAAAAATCATCTACCATTTATAAAAAATTCCTGATATGTTTATGATCCTCGAAAACCTACCAATGTTGTATGTTATTCGGTATGGAAGGTTTGTGCCTCATCTCTATATGGTATTTAAGTTTAAAAACTATTGGAGGCACAAAGGTTGAGGCCGCTTTAGCCAGTGAATCATCCTATTGATTTTCAGACCTAGGAATGAAATGGACTTTAACCGATGAGAAAAAGTTCTCAATTAGATCCCAGACACAGTTCCTATAATATCTCAACCTTGGGTGCTTAGCTTGGTACTGATGATTAACTTGTTTTATGATCAGCTCAGCATCACTGTAGACTTCTAAGTTCCTAATTTTTAATTTTTTGGCAGCTTCTAATCCTAGGACTAGAGCCTCATATTCACATACATTGTTAGTATAATCTATGTCCCACTATTATAAGAAAAAGGTATAATGAACTCGTCATTGGGTGCCACAAACAGCACTCCAGCTCTTGCTCCTTCACAAGATGAAGCACCATCAAAATACATTTTCCAAACTCTGGGACTATATACATCTTTATTTATTTTCTCTTCTTTTTATTTTTCTTTTTCTTTTTTTTTTTATGTACAAATTTATTCTATACATACATCAATATTATCATCAATAGATAGAATACAATTCCCTAAATCATGATCAACAATATATACAGGGTATTTCTTTGGTTTCAATGCATCACTTACCATAAACGCCAACCTCGTCTCTCTATATAAGTGTGTGAACTGTCCTTCGAAGATTGGGATTGTGGCGTATGTCATATCCAATTGAAGGGATCCTCCAAGCTTAGCACCCCAAGACCTGGATAACAACATGCCATACTTTGGGGGTATGTCAGCAACAACTACATCCATCAAAATGCTTTTCACAGGAACCTGAGCAAGATTAATGACTAGATCTTTTATCATACCCACACATTTTACTTTTCTCAAAACGAATGAATATAAGTCTCCATATGGTCGAGTGATTTTGAGACCCAGTCTATCCATAATACCTTTGGGCATCACGTTGTGAGAGGCTCCCGAATCTAATATGTAGTTGTGAAGCAGACTATTGTGCACAGTTAAGGTAATATAGAAAGGAGTGACGGTATCTCTGGCACCTTCAAAGTATGGACCAAAGATTATATTTGTTTTATCATATTTCAAGTTTATAACATCAGCCTGACTTTCAGTATCTGAAAAATTTATCAATTTAGAAATTTGTTTCCTGTATGCAGGGTTTTTGCTAGTTCGACCAAAGGAATACGGATTTTGATTTTATTAATTTCGTTTTCTAGACTGAAACTTCATGTAGTCTTGTCAAATTATGTGGTTTGATATTCTATTCCTTTCTTTTCAGTTTTGTTTTTTTGTGAGGTTTTTGTTTCAACCACAGGAACCTCGGCTTTCCTTCTGTTGTTGGCTGGTGTTTCTACTGGCTTTGTCTTGGTAGACTTTGTGTCAGCAATCTTGATTTTAACAGTCTGCTTTTCAGTAGATTTTGAAGTTTCCTCATCTTTTCCCCCCCTTGGTAGGATTTTCTTTACTGGGGTGGTTATGATATTCCTGTTTCTAGGCCTTAGATTTTACTTCTGGTGGATTTTGGCCATTATATCATCAGCAATTCCTTGATAAGTTGAATCTTCTATAATATCGTTGTTGTTATTTTCAAATCTGTATTATGTATTTAAGGATTTTTCATAATCTCGTCTTGTCAAATAAGGTTGTTGACAGTCATCACCAAGATTATTTATGTCTTCTTCTAACTCCTCCAAATCTTGCATGTCTTCTCCTCCTATAAAATTTTCATTTTTGAAGGGGGTTTGAATCTTTTGGTCCTCATTCTTAATTTGTCTTTGTTGTGTTTGAGGGTTAGGATTCCTTCTAAAATCCTTTCTAGGGAAATGCTCATTCTTTGATTGGTCCAATTCCATTCTTGAGATCTTATTCGACAATTCTTTAATGATTCTCGCCATATCGTCCATCTTGTCTTCTGAAGACCTCCCAGATCCAAAGGGTCCCGCTTGGTCTCTCTACCGTCTGGTTTCCTTATTTCCTGTTTCAAATTTTGTTTTTAACTTTCCTCATACCATCATGTTTGACTCAATTTCTAAAGCATCATCCTGCATTTTAGTGAGATCTACAGATCTCATTTCCCTCAACAACAGAGTGAAATCAGGATCGAAAGCCCCAGCAAAAGTTACTTTCGTTGCAGGTTGAGAAGGTTTAACCTCAGCTAGAATTTTATTATACAATTTATTAAACCTTTGGGTAAACTCGAGAACTGATTCTGAATTTTTCTTTCTCAAAGCCCCAAACTCAGTTACATAGTATTCATGATCTTTCCTTTCTCCCCATTGTCTGATAAAAGCATTTTCCAACTCATCGTATGATCCTATCGATCCTACTGTTAGACCTCGGAACTAGTTTCTCACCTGTCCTTCAAAGGTTTGAACTAAGAGTCTCGAATAAACATCCTCATGTTCAAGACCAAGGATGTCAGCAAATTGATCAAATAAATTGATGTGTTCGACAGCAGTCAAGTCTCCCTCCCTAGTGAATTTCGGTAGATTTTTCATATAATTTTCAGGTAGGTCATGGAGGGGAATTGGGAGTAATAGAGGGGCGTATCTAGTGGCTACCTTAGAAAAAATAATAGGAGAGGAGGTGGTCTATGACTCGCTCCTCCTCCTCCTGCACCTTCGGCACCACTTGCTTCGGCCGCATCCATTGAAACTTTAGGAGATGAAACTTGGAAATTATAAGGGGGATTTTTAAAGGGGTGTGGTAACCCTTCGGTTGTGCTTGGACAAGGTGATATGGCTTCGGGAAACTGATCGTCAAGGAACAAGAAACTTGAAAAAGAGGGACTTGGAAAACAGGGGTTGTTTTCTTCGGACTCACAGGGAGTATATACATGAGAACCAATAGGAGTCGAGTCAAGGTAAACAATGTATTCTTTGGAGTTCTGAGAGATTGGAAATTGAACTTCGGGAAGTGAAGAAATGTTGATCGAGGAGGGAAGTGAGATAGATATTTTACCTTTATTGGTAAAAGAAACAGTTGAAAAAGTATCGACTTTAAAATCGGGTAAGACCAACCTAGGCTCTAGGATTTTAATTCTATCGATGGATGATTTTCCGCAAAGGAATGGGGCATTTGAATTTTCAAGTAGATCCTTAGTATTTGACTGTGTAAATTTAGGTTGATAAATATTACTCATCGATGAAGCAGTCTATTTAAGGTGTCTTCTTGATTTCAAAATTTTTTCTGGGTCAGATACAGGCGAAGTCTGCTTGATGTCTAGATTTTTTCTGGTGTTCTTTCGGTTAAAAGCCAGCTTATTAGTCATGGAGTCACCAAGTGAAAGGTGGAAAATATCCTTATAAAGTATTCAATATTTTTTCACTATCAAAGAAAGAAATTATCAATGTCAATCCTCCCAGGGTAAAATAACTTTGTTTCTTCATTCCCTGGCAATAGCGCCAAAAATATGTTGTTCCAGATTTTATACTTAAGGATTTAAAGTATAAAGTATAGGCATCTGAAACAGTAAAGAGGGTTTAAAATATATAAAAAGAAAAAAAACATCTCTTTAGGAAAGAAGCTATGGTTGATTTTTGAGTTGTCTTTGTCTAGCTTCAAATCGTTCATGGATGTTTATCTCATGTTCAATGGCTGCCCATGAACATTCAAGTTCAACCCGGGTTGTGGTAGTTTCTAAGATAGTATTAAACAATGTTAAAGCAATGTTGGTCTGATCTGTGAGACTGAGTTCAATTTTGGGTTGTCTTGCAGCAGGTACAATCATGGAGGAAAATAAGTTTTAGAAGATCTGTTATTTTTAGGTTTGTTGTTTCTATTTTAGATTATATGAGAAAAGTTCCTAAATTTAAATTAATAACCTAACAATTTCAAAGGTCGTTTCCCATATCTGAGTTAAATCGAAAATAATGAATATGATGAAAGAAAACATAAAGTTGTTTAAACAATGTAAGGCATCAATCATGGAATAATATCACCTTGTGACAAAAGAAGAAATTAGACGAGTAACCTTTAATGAAGCATAAAATATGGTAATCTAAATAATTCACAGGTCTTGTGTATGCTAATAGAAAATACAGAGGAAAATCTACAAAAAATCAGATGACTAAATAAGCATATAACCACAGTAGATGTTGTATTAAGTTGTAGTTAAAAATGCATCAAATATATATAAGAAATGATGTTGAATATGAAGAAACAGAAGAACACATAACTCAAGCTTGATGGAATATGGAGTCTCCGGATTTCATTTGTATTAATTCTAGTGAAGGAGAAATTTATCTGCTACAATCGGCCAAGAAAAATCCTTCTCTAAGTATTTTGAAATTATATTTATACAAAGGTTCTCAACCCTAGACGGTTGGAAATTTCCTTACTCTTAGATATTTAATGGTTACAAAAATAAATACTTTGACCATTTTACTGGTTTCTTTTCTAACTTCTTACATACACCGGTATAACAGGCAGCATGTATCGTTTCATCATTTCTTTGAAACACTTGCTTCACTTGGCTCAAGACACTCGACGCAACTACTTATAAACTATGCTAATCTTCATGAAATCTCTGACACGTCCTTTGCCTCAAACAAATATATCTTCCTCTAAATTTTCGGCAACCTGTGCTCAATTCTTTTATCCTCAAATTTTAATGATTGCAACTGTAAGTTTGGCTTCACCAGCCATTTGACCATTTGTGCAACATTGACCTATATCAACTGTGAAAAATCAATATGAGCTTCATTCAAGATCTATTTTATGTTCATTTGATGCCTTACAACATTGATTTGTCCTAGTAGTCTAGGACAATCGCCTTTTCCAATGCCTAGTGATTTTTTTATCCAGTGCATCGAAGGTCTCTTCATAATCTTCATTAATTTCTTTGGCCATTTTATTACCTTCAACTATATTGGCCTCCCATACCTTTAGCATGATATGGCCCCTAATTTGTTCTACGATGGACAACCTAGGAGTTATTGATACCTCTTCTTTAGCAGAAAATATCACTGCTTTTTGAAAAGCGGCCCAGGCTACAGTAGCCTCTTTTTCTCTGAGAACAATTTTATCTAATGATTGTCCAATCTCCTGGAAATAATCTTGGGTGATTGCTACTTTAGAAAACAGACTTTGTAGTGTTGTTTCCAATTTCTGATGCACTTCCAGTGCTTGGGCTTGAAACTTTGTTACATTTACAACCTGGCTTTCAGTAGAACTCAACTTAGATTGTAGTTGCCTTACCAATTCCTCTTGCTGGATGAATTTCCCTTGAATGACTTGCATCTTCTTATACATATCATCTAAACTAGACTTAAGCAGTTGAATATCCTGTTTGTCAGCAGCTCTGGCCTATTCTAGTCCGTTATTTATCTCATCTCTAATATTTTTCTCTGTATTTCTTATTTGACTTTGAAAATTGGGCTATCATTTGATTCCTTTGTTTCGGCCTTGCTTTCAAATTATCAACTGAAAACAAGTTGGTCATAGCAAAAGCTCCCAAAGAGCCTCCTACCTCTATGGAAAAATCCTCCTCTTCTAGATTTTGTCCATCCACAAGTATCCTGTGCTTTTTGACCAATGTACCTTCTTTCAGGTGCATTTCTTGATTCACTATAGCTTTTCCCTTTTTTCTTAAAAAGAAGTCAGAGGAAAGTATTTCTTCAATAGATATTGTGGTAAGGTCACTTACGTACATAGCTCTGAGATGGGGAGTCCCAAAACTTGACTGTAAAGGAGTCAATGTTATAATAGGACTGCCTAAATCTGTGAATTGTGTTCCTCCTACTGTTTTGGGGGTATTGGCAGGAATAGTTGACAATAAAGGAGAAGCCATTTGATTCGGTTTTAAAAGTGTCTCTAACTTAGAATCTGTTTCAGACCCTGGATGTTTTGTCTGCGAAGTTTCTGATCTTTGTGAAGACACTTCAGGATTCTTTGGATTTTCCTCTGTAGTCCTTTTATCCGAAGACTTTGGTTCAAAACCTAGAGGTATACTTTCTTGTTCTGAAGGAGGGATTATCAATTCTCCCTGAAGTATCTTGGACAACCCAGCTCATGTGTGCTTTTGGAAAGCGAGAAAGTTTGCCTATAGATCAGGAGGTAACGCTTGGACTCTGTCTAATACTTCCTCATAAGCTTTGATTCCTTTAAATATGTCATCGCAGGGGGAGTCTTTATGCTCATATGTGTTCATATTGCAATGAGCTAGATGATTTCCCACAATTTGATATGGATCATGCTTTCTAAGTTCAAGATCTACCAGTTTAATGTCCTCTAACATTGCAGCTTCTACCTTGGAATGACCAAAATTTAGCAGTGAAAAACTCCCAATCTGTATAGGAAAAGCTGGCCAGAATGTCATATGGACTTCTTTTGACTCTTTACCAATGTCTCTTGTTATTATCTGGTATGCCACTTCTCTACACACTATTCTGTCAGGGAGAAATTTTGGGAGAGCATGAGGGGGAATTGAACATTCGAAGACTCTGACATAAGAGAAATTCTCTTCTATAAACCAATCTGCAATTGTTTTGAGGTTTCCCATGATTTGCTCTGAAATCCGAGGGGGTGGGTATCCATACAATATTTGGTTCACAGGAATCACTACGTAGTGACAGATTTCGTAAAATAAATCTTTTGCTTTTTCTTCCCATAGTTTAGAGTGATAGAAATGGATGGGTTCTGTACAGTTTGGATTCCAGCTCCAATTCATCAATGGGAAAGGGTTCATATAATAGATAGCGTCCATGAAATATGTTTCCATATAAAAATACACAGGTTGGAATTTTGACTTTGCCATTTGTTACTCAGCAATCTCCTTGGTTAGGTTATCTGATATAATCTTATCTTAATTGAAGGTGAAACCCTCAGCTACCTCATGTATAATTGGCACCCATTCCACCGGGAAATGGGTAGGGCTTTTCCTCCCAAATAGTCTACATAACATCATTTCTATATGGACCATATATTCATTTAACGATGTTGTGGCATAAACACCATGGGTATCAGTTCTAAATTTCGATGGAATTCCTCACCATGCTTTGATTATATCTAGATAGGTTTGGTCAAATTGTGTACACTCCTTTCGTTGAAACTCTTCTACGAATTCGGAATTATAAATATATTTAGAAAGAAGGGATAGCTTGTACATTACTTGAATGTGTTTTGGCCTAAAAGAGCCAATGATGGCTTTTTGATGGTTCATGATGCTCCTGGTCTGCACATCGGTGTTCATCAGAGCCCAGTTTATCATGTCATTGTATGGCATGAGCTTCAAACGTGTAGCTATTTTATGAAGCTCGTAATCTGTTATAACTCTGAGTTTAGTTCCAGTTTTATCAATCTTTTCTTCTCCAAAATCATCTGGGCAATTCCTGACCTCGTGTTCCAAGATTTTGAAAATCTATATCCAGGACCTGATCGAGTCTACAACGTGTGGTGTGGTATCAAACATAATTTCCGAGTTTGGATTTGAGCCTTCACCAGCCTCATCACTCTTTTTTAGCATTTTCCTGGGTTCCATGATGCCTGTGCTAAAAGCGGATACCTATTACAGAGAAAAAGGTGTAAGCTTTCTTGAATACAACTTGTTGATTTGCTAAAAGTGAGAATGAAATTTGAAATAGAGACCTTTATTCACCTTCAGCTTGCCTTAATTAGAATGTGCTTCTATGGGTGATGTATTTATTTTCCTTAATGAAGAGAGTAAAACTAGAGATACGCGTCTTACAGTATAAAATATCCCATTAATCCATAATAAATGTTTCCAAATATCGGTGTTTCGAAACTGGGAGTTTGGATATAATATCGTTTAAGAATCCTGAAAAGAGAAAATGTGAAAAACCATTTTATATCGTTAACCTTTGTTTTGATGTTAAGTTAATCTCACTTAAGCACTTAATACTTTCGGGACTAAATGCTTCGGGTTTTTTTTTAGCGTGATGAGTGATAATTCTCCAATTTCCCGAAATGGGACTGATTAACAATATATTAAGTATGTTTAAACTTTAATTAATCGTGATTAAAAAGGATTTTGTGAATTACGCATCGGGATTTTGAACTGTCATTTAAATTGAGATTCCCAAAAACGAAAATACGATAAGCTTAAATTACCGTTAAATGTTTTTAATTATTCTTCTTAACTTGGTTTATCTTCTTTTAAAATTACTTTTCATGACTTCAGTATCGGGACTTTGGGGTTGTCGTCAAATATCAAACTACATAAATAGTAGAACCCCGAAACCCGAAACTCTTGAAAAGTTTTTAATGTTTTGACCTCTTTTCAAAACTAAGGGAAACTCCATAATCTGCTAAGACATTAAACCATTGGATTGATCGGATGACTTTATTTCGATGGTGATTATCTACTTGCATTTTTGTTCTCCTTTTTTTTTTATTTAAGCAAAAACGAAATTTTATTTTAGTGTAAGGTTTTTTTTTTTTTTTTTNTTTAGGAAAATATGAAGTTTGTTTCAACACTAGCTATAAAGCAGCTTGCGGAGACGTCATAGTCCATATTTAGGGAAGGAAGCGACGATCAGGCATCGTCGCACCCTGTGTATAATGTATCCTGCGACGACCTTTCTCCATAGGGTTTTTAAGAAGAGAAATCCAGTCAGCTCCCTCATGGAAAAGCATCCTTTTTTGGGAACATGAACACATGTTTGTCAATGGATCATTGGGGTGACTAAAATAATTTGTAACAGGTACTTTAAAGGTACTGGAAGCTACTACTAAGGAATCATTTGGTTGATTAAGCTCTCTCAAAATAGCAGAAATATTGAAAGCTTCATAAAAATATTCAATCATATCCCATACATGATTTTTGTACGCCCTCATTCTGGGATGCCTTTTTGATAGGAACCTTTTACTTGTTGCACAACTAGATCTGAATCTCCAAATACTACCATCTTGGTAATTTTCATTTTTCTTGCTACCTCCAGG
>SNQJ01S0116647.1:0-27833 GCA_010110895.2 Picea sitchensis | reverse complement strand
ATGATAAAGTACTCTGTGATGTTATTCCCATGGATGTATGTCATCTATTGCTGGGTAGACCATGGAAATATGACAGAAATGTGGTTCATGATGGGAGAATGAACTCATATACCCTGGAAAAGGATGGGAGGACACACAGGTTGCTTCCGATAAAGGATAAGGAGGTGAAGCCGGAAGTAAGCAACACAATAATTCTCATGAGTGGGAAGGAACTTCTCACGGAGATGGAGAAGAATGAAGATCCACAATTCTTTGTGGTCAAAAAGTCGAGGATTGTTCTGACCAGCACAAGAGTGGATGATTTGCCAAAGGAAATTCAGGAACTGCTGGAAGAGTTCGCTGATATCATAGTGGACGAATTACCTCATTCGTTGCCACCGATAAGGAGTGTGAGTTATCACATTGACCTCATACCAGGAGCAAGTTTGCCAAACAAAGTTGCGTACAGGTTGACACCGTAGGAAAATGAGGAGGTCAAGAGGTAGGTGCAGGAACTGCTGGATAAAGGATTGGTGAGGGAAAGCTTGAGCCCGTGTGCTGTTCCGACAGTACTTAGTCCGAAGAAGGATGGAGGTTGGAGAATGTGCACCGATTCAAGAGCGATCAACAAGATAACCATTAGGTACAGATTCCCACTGCCGAGAATGGATGATCTAATGGATTTCCTGAGTGGGGCAAATTATTTTTCGAAAATAGACTTGAAGAGCGGATATCATCAAATTCACATGAGAGAAGGCGACGAATGGAAGACCGCATTCAAGACAAACGAAGGTCTGTATGAATGGCTAGTCATGCCGTTTGGCTTGACGAATGCGCTGAGTACTTTCATGAGGCTGATGAATGAAGTCCTAAGGGAATTCATCGAGAAATTTGTTGTTGTATATCTGGATGATATACTGATTTTCAGTAAGACAAAGGCTGAACATTTGAAACATTTGGCCATTGTGATGAGAAAACTACAGCAGGAGAAGCTATTGATTAATATCAAGAAATCTTCATTCATGAATACAGAGCTCATTTATTTGGGATTTGTCATATCGGCAAATGAGTTGAAGATGGATCCAGACAAGGTGGAAGTGATTAAGAATTGGCCATCACCGAGAAATATTTTCGAGGTGAGGAGTTTTCATGGTTTGGCTAGTTTCTACCGAAAATTCATCAGGAATTTCAGTGGAATTAGCGCAGTGATGATGGATACAGTGAAGAAGTGACATAAGTATTTTCATTGGACAACAGAGGCTGAGAAAAGTTTCAATCTGTTAAAGCGGAAGATCACAGAGCAACCAGTGTTGGTGTTGCCTGATTTCAAGAAGACATTTCAGGTGAAATGTGATGCAAGCAGATATGCCATAGGAGCGGTCTTGAGTCAGGAAGACAGGCCAGTTGCATATTTCAGTGAGAAGCTGGATGAAGCAAAGTTGAAATACTCCACGTATGATAAGCAGTTTTATGCTATCATACAGGCGTTGAAGAAGTGGAGGCATTACTTGATCCCGAAAGAATTTGTATTGTACAGTGATAATCATGCATTGCAATTTGTGAGTCAACAAGAGAAGTTGAACCAGAAACATGCAAAATGGGTAGAGTATATTCAGAATTTCACATTTGTGATTAAGCATATTTCAGGTACTGCTAACAAAGTGGCTGATGCTTTGAGCAGGAAGTTCTTGTTGCTGCAGGAATTCCGAGTCAAAACCTTGGGTTTTGAAAATCTCAGGGACATGTACGCAGGAGATGCAGATTTTGGAGAAGCGTATGAAGCAGCTGAGAATCCAGTTCTCAGAGACAGAATTCCATGGATAGATTATATGATCCAGGAGGGATTGCTGTTCAGAGGCAATCAACTGTGTATTCCAAATTGCTCCATGAGGGAGAACCTGTTGAAAGAGAAGCACAGTGGTGGATTGGCAGGACACTTTGGCCATGAAAAAACATTCGCGAAGCTGAATGAGTCATATTTTTGGCCAAGCATGCGAGCAGATATCAAGATATTTGTTGACATATGTAGAGTTTGTCAGCATTCGAAGGGAAGAAAGAAGAATGCGGGTTTATATCAGCCATTTCCCATACCAGAGAGGCCATGGGAGACGATAAGCATGGATTTTGTGCTGGGATTGCTGAGGACACAAAGAGGGGTTGATTCGATCTTTGTGGTGGTGGATAGGTTTTCGAAGATGGCACATTTCATTCCATGCCAGAAGACCAGCGATGCGACTCACATCGCGATTTTTTTTTTTNCTTCATGGATTGCCGAAAAGCATAGTTTCGGATAGGGATACAAAATTCATAGGGCATTTCTAGAGGATGCTATGGAAGAAGCTAGGAACTAACTTGGCGTTTAGTTCTTCTTATCATCCTCAGACAGACAGACAAACATAAGTGGTCAACAGAAGTCTGGGAGACTTGCTGAGAAGCTTGGTGACAGAGCACCACAACAGCTGGGATCAGATATTACCACAGGCAGAGTTTGCATACAACGATTCAGTCAATCGGAGCACAGGAAAGAGTCCATTTGAGATTGTATATGGCAGGCATCCGAGAGGAGTCTCCGAACTCAGGGAGTCAGAGCAGGCTGCTACTAGCAGCACAAGCGCTGAGGAATTCACAGAGGCAATGAAGGAACTTCACAGCAAGGTGAAGCAACAACTGATAGATTCAAATCAGGAATACAAGCGCAGAGTAGATCAACATCGGAGACAACTTCAGTTTGAAGTTGGTGATATTGTTCTATCACATTTGAGGAAGGAAAGGTTCCCAAGGGGAACATACAATAAGATGAAAATGAAGAAAATCGGACCATGTAAGGTCTTGAAGAAATTTGGAGAGAACGCTTATGAGATTGAGTTGCCGGATGGCATCGGGATATCTCTGATATTTAATGTTTTGGATTCATACCCATATAGGGCTGGAGAAACAAAGGCTGGAACTGAGGAACTAGTGATCCAGTGGATGAAACAATTACCAGTTGAAGAAAAGCCACAGATGGAGTGCATACTTGACAAGAGAGTGAGAAAAAGGACCAGGCGGAAGCAATACTTCGAGTATCTGGTCAAATGGAAGAACCATCCAGTCGAAGATGCCAGCTGGGAGAATGAAACAATGATACAGAAGCATGGAAAGACCGTGTAGGAGCTCATGGACAGGATCCCATGAAAGTTTTCAAGCCGAGGAGTATGATGCAAGAGCATCGCCCAAGACAAGCGAGCCAGCATGGAAGACAACAAACAACTGGACAAGTCCAGCCGAAACTTTTTGAAATTTCATTCAAGATGATGTGCCAATATATAAATGCACCATTTATGAAAAGCGCCTTTGTAATATTGTATCAGAGCTCGAGCCATACGCTCTTGTCTGAAGTAGATAAGGAGGCATTTAATCTAGTTAATGCAGGTAGATAGGATTTATTTCTAGATTAGACAGTTTGGATGGAAGGAGGGAAAATGGATATAGACCCCCTCACTTGTACATTGTAATAAGATTATTCATTCAGGAGAGAGAAAGCAGAGAATTGTATGAAGAACACCCATGTACAGATATTGAATTAATAGAAGAAAGCTTTGATTCAAATCCATGGTTATGTGTCTATTCTCTGTGTGTTGATGTTATACTCATGAATGTTTGGTTTTTGGGTATGCATTTTCTTTGTATATGCTGTGCATGTGATTTCATGTTTCGAAATTGAAGTTTGAAAGAGAAGAAGAATGAGTTTCAATTGTTTCTCTATCTGAGCCAGGAGATTCCTGCAAGGTGTGCAGTTGAATTCATCCGCAAGGAGTGCGTAGATGAAGGCTCAGTAGTTTAACCTTTGTTCTCATTCACCCAGTAGTGGATTTGATTTCTTGAAGCCATGCAAGGAGTGCACAGGCTGAAGAAGGAGGCTTAGAGTTGCAACTCTGAGAAAATTATTCAAAGACTGCTGCTGCAGGAAGTGCACAGAGTCGGAAGGATTCAACACTTGGAGAGTTGTTGAATTATTGCCGCAAGGAGTGCGCGCAAATCCCTCTGAAAGAGTCAGAGTGGAAAAGCTCAGGAGGGATAGTACCTTCATGGTATAGTTGAAAGAGAGCACAAGAGGTTGTGTCGAAGAAGATTCGAGCAAGGTTTTCTAGCGCAGACGTTGGAGAACAAGTTCTAAGAAAGATCATTTAGTCTTCTCAAGAAATCCTCAGGAGGAGGAATCAACGGTCAGGGTTCGCAGAGGAAACCAACAAAATTCCGCCAGCCATCTGATCTTGGGAAGTTGCACCCAGTTTAAGTCTTAGTGTGCAGGGAAGGGGCCAGGGGAGTCAGTGGAGCTCGACTCATCGGAGAATCGGAGTTTCTGGAGCCAAGAGTCTTGCGCTTGAAATCGCGATTAGCGATTTCCTGAGAAGATCAGGCCCGTCGATCACAGCGGGGATACGTGGCGCGAGATCCCGAAGAGTCGGGGTTCGACATTTTGGGGTTCTCGCACAAAACGGAATCGCTGCAGGAGAAACCGTGATTTCACTATACCCGATAGAACGGAGAAGGAAGCGGTGATGTAGAGGACAGGTGTTAGAGGGTTGAGTCTCGCCGTGAGTCGACGACAGGTGGTATCGCACTTCGGGGATCGGGATTTGGAAGGGTCTGTGAATTAGTGCAATGGGAATCGCGATATCCTGACTTGCGATTTCCCGATTTGCTTTCGGAGTGTGGGCCACAGAGGAACAGGTAGGTAGGCAGGTGGCACAATATCGGAGATTCGACGCGTCGGGTATCGGAGGTTGGAAATTCCATTTGTTGACATCACGAGTAGCGATTTCCCGATAGGGAGAAATCCCGATAGCAGAGGAGAAGTCAACGTTGACTCGTATTGGGTTTCGGGGAATCGTCAGGTAGGAAACGCGCGACCATAGAATTCACGAAATTTCGAAATCCGATTTCCCGATTTCAAAGGGAGGTCACTTGAAGAGTTGCTGTGGGTAAAGAAAATTCCCATCAGGGAATAAGAGGGACCTTTGAAGTTCTTCGGCCCGAGTTTAAAGGGAGATCCCGAGGGAGCAGACGTGCCCGAGGGTACGAGTTGCGTCATTTTCTTGCATCATATACGATTTATAAAATTTCAAACAACAAGCCATTCTTCATATTCAGTGTTACTGTATGATATTTGGTTATGACAAATAAGTGATTTCCTCTGAATGCATGACCATTTCTTGTCATTTATTTGTGAATTTAAATGATATGAATAGGGTACCTCCATGTATTTGAGTCTATGAATATTTTAACTGTTTGAATCATGTTTTATAGACCTGTATACATATGTTAGAGTCATTGATTTTTTACTTGCTCAACACACTATTCCTTTTCCATAAGCTACAAGATTTATTCTCAACAATGCCCTATATTTTTATTTTGTTCTTCCTCTAAACCATCATTTCATCCTCCTTTTAACCTTGATTATTTCAAACACTCATAGACAGATGCCTCTGATAGTTGAGAGAATTTGTCATCTAAGCTGAGATTGTTTGAGGTCCTATAATTTCAAAAGAGAAAGAGAGAAAGAGGGAAAAAATTCTCAAATATTGCACAATTATTTTATTGAAAATATGGCCTTAAGACACATCCTGAGCCTTGGCCCTTGGGGTGCCTCAACATCGTTCCAACAACAACCTAGAACCTCTCGAGGGATAACATATGAAATGGTGCAGTTTCTGAGGATGCAATTTGAAGAAATATTCCCTGGGGATACACCATTGTCATCTCTAAGACTTGATGGTGAACAAGACTCATGCACTTGGATGTTAATATTTCACCTGACGACTCCACAGAAGGGAAATATGGCCTCTTCTAGAAGACATACTAGAAGCCACCCTGATTCTAATTAGGTTGCAATATATTGAGATCTAGAAAATCTCGTCACCTGGAGAAATTTCAGAGAACGTTAGATCTCTTCTTTTTCAGGTAACCCTTATCTAGAAATATTTCCTTCTATTGTTCATCAAAGTGCTAGATCCATAAATATGAATGATATATATGAAGATTCGCTTTCTTCTTTAAAATATACATTAAAACACTTGATAGATATTCAAAATTATCCTTTAGAATTTATCCCAAAAGTCAGTTATTCTCATTGACCCTTTTTGAAAATTCTTGTCCCTCCGCTGTCCTTTGAATCCAATAACATCATTTTAAAAAATCTCATTGCTGGATTAGGTGGAGGAATACCTAGGGGAAATAAACCTCCTCCCCCACCACCTATAAATCTTTGGGTCACTTCTATATTTTCCCCATTGAATCTGCCCCAAATTACCCATGACCTTCTTGAGAATTACATGAAATATCTGCCAAAATTTTATGGAGAATAAACATGCTCAACTGAAGAGAATATGAGTGCTTTCTATGAATTTACAAAAGACCAATTTGTAGAGCACGATGAAGTCTTCATGAGGATATTTTTCCAAACTCTAGGGGGAAATGTTATAAAATGGTTCAAAGAGCTACTTGTGGCTTCAATTGAAAGTTGGCCAGCTCTAGAAGTGACCTTTATGAGACAATGGGGTGAGAAAAGGGATAGCCTATACTACCTGAGTGAATTTGTCTCACTCAATAAAAGAGCCAATGAAATCATTGATGATTTCAATAGGAGGTTTAATAAGCTCTATAACAATATCCCTGTAGATATAAAGCCATCACAACCAATATCTAAAGTGACATATGCTAGGGAAATTGGTTATGATTTTTCCATGAATTTGAGAGAAAGAAGGTCCCCGAACCTGCTAGTAATGCATGAGGATTCAATAGACATAGAAGGAAACATGATTGCATCAGGAAAGATGAGGCAAAAACAATATTAGGAAGAAAATAAAAAGGCTAGGGAAGACCATGGTACTTCTGATCCAAGTAGAGAACCCCAAGAAGCAAAGATGGATGAGATGTTAGATTGATCAAGAATCTGACAAACAAAATGTCCAGATTTGAGATAGATCATAGAAATTCAAACAGACCCCCCCACTAAGGAGGCATAAGGAATACTAACCCTAATCAATTTATAATACCTCCTAATCCACAACTCATGATAAGGGAGAGAATGAATGAAGAATAACCCATTCATCCTCTTGTAAAAACCAACAATGATAACAAATTTATTGAAGAAGTAGTGGACGAGAGATATGATGCATACAAAGAAGAAATGAACCTACTTCAAGATGAGAATGATGCATACATATAACTCAAAATGATTATGACGAGTCTCTAAATCCTAAGAAACTGATGCTTAGAAATCATCCCAACAAAGGAGATTTATCCTCAGTTCGGTACGTAATTTTTGCTGATGCACTACAGGCCGAGGTGCATAAGAAGTATGATCTTAGGCCTCGACAGAAAGTAGTTGGTGTATAAAATCAACCTCAAGATGAGAAAACTGGTCAAAAAATGTCCAAATATAAATATAAGGAGGTTCTAGACATCTCTAATGTAGGAAGCTTTGGATCTTGTAAAAAAGGAAAAAAGAAAGTAAATAACTCGAGGAATTGGTTTCACCTTTCAATTTTGAACGCGAATTTTCTAAGATCAATATTCATGTGCCTTTGGTGGAGCTGGCTAAAAAACCCTCATACCATAAACGTATTAAGAAAATGATGCAAGAGAATGGATAAACAAATCCTCCAGATACTTTGAATGTGCAATATGAGTCCCCTACCATAGTTTTTGGTCGTCATATTGATGACAAAGAAGAATCTGTGGAGCCCTTCTATGTGACCTTGAATATTCATGATAAAATGTTGCACAATTTTATCCTTGATTTTGGAGCATCACACAATATTATTCCCAAAATAGTCATGTAAAAGTTGGGGTTGGAAATAACTAGGCCATATCAAGATCTTTATTAATTTGATGCCAGAAAAGTGAAGTGTTATGGGATGATTAAAGACATGGTTGTCACCCTGGGCCAACCTTCTGTTAAGATAATTATGATGGACATGGTGGTGGATGATGTACCAACCAATTATGGTATGCGGTTGTCCAGAACATGAGCACGAAAATTGGGAGGCACTGTGCAGATGCATATGACTTATTCCACAGTACCAGTTTTTGGAGGAGAGCTTAGAAGGATGTCCTGAGAGACAAAGTTTTCTTATGTGGTTAGTGATCAGAAAAACCCTATGAATAATCCCATGTATGTTGTTGATGAAGATCTGGTTTGTTGTATCCAACTGTAAATGAAGAGTACAATGAAACTCCAATGCTTGCATATCCTCTCATAAGCCATGTGAAAGAAGTAGATGGTATATGGAAAGTGTTTTTTGATGGTGCATAATCAAAATAAGGGGTTGGGGCCAGCGTAGTGCTCATATCCCCTAGTAAACAATAAATTTATTTGTCCTACAAGCTTGAGTTTGAGACCACAGATAACATAGATGAATATGAATCTTTGATTTTAGGCCTGGAGGTAGCAAGAAAAATGAAAATTACCAAGATGGTAGTATTTGGAGATTCAGATCTAGTTGTGCAACAAGTAAAAGGTTCCTATCAAAAAGGCATCCCAGAATGAGGGCGTACAAAAATCATGTATGGGATATGATTGANTATTAATTTGATGCCAGAAAAGTGAAGTGTTATGGGATGATTAAAGACATGGTTGTCACCCTGGGCCAACCTTCTGTTAAGATAATTATGATGGACATGGTGGTGGATGATGTACCAACCAATTATGGTATGCGGTTGTCCAGAACATGAGCACGAAAATTGGGAGGCACTGTGCAGATGCATATGACTTATTCCACAGTACCAGTTTTTGGAGGAGAGCTTAGAAGGATGTCCTGAGAGACAAAGTTTTCTTATGTGGTTAGTGATCAGAAAAACCCTATGAATAATCCCATGTATGTTGTTGATGAAGATCTGGTTTGTTGTATCCAACTGTAAATGAAGAGTACAATGAAACTCCAATGCTTGCATATCCTCTCATAAGCCATGTGAAAGAAGTAGATGGTATATGGAAAGTGTTTTTTGATGGTGCATAATCAAAATAAGGGGTTGGGGCCAGCGTAGTGCTCATATCCCCTAGTAAACAATAAATTTATTTGTCCTACAAGCTTGAGTTTGAGACCACAGATAACATAGATGAATATGAATCTTTGATTTTAGGCCTGGAGGTAGCAAGAAAAATGAAAATTACCAAGATGGTAGTATTTGGAGATTCAGATCTAGTTGTGCAACAAGTAAAAGGTTCCTATCAAAAAGGCATCCCAGAATGAGGGCGTACAAAAATCATGTATGGGATATGATTGATAATTTTTATGAAGCTTTCAATAATTCTGCTATTTTGAGAGAGCTTAATCAACCAAATGATTCCTTAGTAGTAGCTTCCAGTACCTTTAAAGTACCTGTTACACATTATTTTAGTCACCCCAATGATCCATTGACAAACATGTGTTCATGTTCCCAAAAAAGGATCCTTTTCCATGAGGGAGGTGACTGGATTTCTCTTCTTAAAAACCCTATGGAGAAAGGTCGTAACAGGCTACATTATACACAGGGTGCGACGATGCCTGATCGTCGCTTCCTTCCCTAAAGCTGGACTATGATGTCTCCGCAGGCTGCTTTATAGCTAGTGTTGAAACAAACTTCATATTTTCCTAAAAAAACAAAAAACAAACCTTACACTAAAATAAAATTTCGTTTTTGCTTAAATAAAAAAAAAGGAGAACAAAAATGCAAGTAGATAATCACCGTCGAAATAAAGTCATCCAATCAATCCAATGGTTTAATGTCTTAGCAGATTATGGAGTTTCCCTTAGTTTTGAAAAGAGGTCAAAACATTAAAAACTTTTCAAGAGTTTTGGGTTTCGGGGTTCTGCTATTTATGTAGTTTGATATTTGACGACAACCCCAAAGTCCCGATACCGAAGTCACGAAAAGTAATTTTAAAAGAAGATAAACCAAGTTAATAAGAATAATTAAAAACGTTTAACGGTAATTTAAGCTTATCGTATTTTCGTTTTTAGGAATATCAATTTAAATGACAGTTCAAAATCCCGATGCGTAATTCACAAATCCTTTTTAATCATGATTAATTAAAGTTTAAACATACTTAATATATTTTTAATCAGTCGCATTTAGGGAAATTGGAGAGTTATCACTCATCACGCTAAAAAAAAAACCCGAAGCATGGAGTCCCGAAAGTATTAAGTGCTTAAGTGAGATTAACTTATTATCAAAACAAAGGTTAACGATATAAAATGGTTTTTCACATTTTCTCTTTTCAGGATTCTTAAACAATATTACATCCAAACTCCCAGTCTCGAAACACCGATATTTGGAAACATTTATTATGGATTAATGGGATATTTTATACTGTAAGACGCGTATATCCAGTTTTACTCTCTTCATTAAGGCAAATAAATCCATCACCCATAGAATCACATTCTAATTAAGGCAAGCTGAAGGTGAATAAAGGTCTCTATTTCAAATTTCATTCTCACTTTCAGCAAATCAACAAGTTGTATTCAAGAAAGTTTACACCTTTTTCTCTGTAATAGGTATCCTCTTTTATCACAGGCATCATGGCACCCAGGAAAATGCTAAAGAAGAGTGATGAGGCTGGTGAAGGCTCAAATCCAAACTTGAAAATTCTGTTTGATACCACACCACATGTTGTAGACTCGATCAGGTCCTGGATACAGATTTTCAAAATCTTGGAACACGAGGTCAGGAATTGCCCAGATGATTTGGAGAAGAAAAGATTGATAAAACTGGAACTAAACTCAGAGTTATAACAGAGTACGAGCTTCATAAAATAGCTACACACTTGAAGCTCATGCCATACAATGACATAATAAACTGGGCTCTCATGAACACCGATGTGCAGACCAGGAGCATCATGAACCATCAAAAAGCCATCGTTGGCTCTTTTAGGCCAAAACACATTCAAGTAATGTACAAGCTATCCCTTCTTTCTAAATATATTTATAATTCCGAATTCGTAGAAGAGTTTCAACGAAAGGAGTGTACACAATTTGACCAAACCTATCTAGATATAATCAAAGCATGGTGGGGAATGCCATCGAAATTTAGAACTGATACCCATGGTGTTTATGCCACAACATCGTTAAATGGATATATGGTCCATATAGAAATGATGTTATGTAGACTATTTGGGAGGAAAAGCCCTACCCATTTCCCGGTGGAATGGGTGCCAATTATACACGAGGTAGTTGAGGGTTTCACCTTCAATTAAGATAAGATTATATCATAACCCTAACCAAGGAGATTGCTGAGTAACAAATGGCAAAGTCAAAATTCCAACCTGTGTATTTTTATATGGAAACGTATGTCATAGATGCTATCTATTATATGAACCCTTTCCCATTGATGAATTGGAGCTGGAATCCAACCTGTATAGGACCCATCCATTTCTATCACTCTTAACTATGGGAAGAAAAAGAAAAATATTTATTTTATGAAATTTGTCACTACGTAGTGATTCCTGTGAACCAAATATTGTATGGATACCCACCCCCTCGGCTTTCAGAGAAAATCATGGGAAACCTCAAAACAATTGAATATTGGTTTATAGAAGAGAATTTCTCTTATGTCAGAGTCTTCGAATGTTCAATTCCCCCTCATGCTCTCCCAAAATTTCTCCCTGAAAGACTAGTGTGCAGAGAAGTGGCATACCAGATAATAACAAGAGACATTGGTAAAGAGTTAAAAGCAGTCCATAAGACATTTTGGCCAGCTTTTCCTATACAGATTGGGAGGTTTTCACTGCTAAATTATGGTCATTCCAAGGTAGAAGCTGCAATGTTAGAGGACATTAAACTGGCAGATCTTGAACTTAGAAAGCATGATCCATATCAAATTGTGGGAAATCATCTAGCTCATTGCAATATGAACACATATGAGCATAAAGACTCCCCCTGCGATGACATATTTAAAGGAATCAGAGCTTATGAGGAAGTATTAGACAGAGTCCAAGCGTTACCTCCTGATCTATAAGACAACTTTCTCGCTTTCCAAAAGCACACACGAGTTGGGTTTCCCAAGATACTTCAGGGAGAATTGATAATCCCTCCTTCAAAACAAGAAAGTATACCTCTAGGTTTTGAACCAAAGTCTTCGGATAAAAGGACTACAGAGGAAAATCCAAAGAATCCTGAAGTGTCTTCACAAAGATCAGAAACTTCACAGACAAAAAATCCAGGGTCTGAAACAGATTCTAAGTTCGAGACACTTTTAAAACCGAATCAAATGGCTTCTCCTTTATTGTCAACTATTCCTGCCAATACCCCAAAAACAATAGGAGGAACACAATTCACAGATTTAGGCAGTCCTATTATAACATTGACTCCTTTACAGTCAAGTTTTGGGACTCCCCATCTCAGAGCTATGTACGTAAGTGACCTTACCACAATCTCTATTGAAGAAATACTTTCCTCTGACTTCTTTTTCAGCAAAAAGGGAAAAACTGTAGTGAATCAAGAAATGCACCTGAAAGAAGGTACATTGGTAAAAAAGCACAGGATACTTGTGGATGGACAAAATCTAGAAGAGTAGGATTTTTACATAGAGGTAGGAGGCTCTTTGGGAGCTTTCTCTATGACCAAGTTGTTTTCAGTTGATAATTTGAAAGCAAGGCTGAAACAAAGGAATCAAATGATAGCCCAATTTTCAAAGTCAAATAAGAAATACAGAGAAAAATATTAGAGATGAGATAAATAACGGACTAGAATAGGCCAGAGCTGCTGACAAATAGGATATTCAACTGCTTAAGTCTAGTTTAGATGAGATGTATCAGAAGATGCAAGTCATTCAAGGGAAATTCATCCAGCAAGAGGAATTGGTAAGGCAACTACAATCTAAGTTGAGTTCTACTGAAAGCCAGGTTGTAAATGTAACAAAGTTTCAAGCCCAGGCACTGGAAGTGCATCAGAAACTGGAAACAACACTACACAGTTTGTTTTCTAAAGTAGCAATCAACCAATATTATTTCTAGGAGATTGGACAATCATTAGATAAAATTGTTCTCAGAGAAAAAGAGGCTACTGCAGCCTGGGCCGCTTTTCAAAAAGAAGTGATATTTTCTGCTAAAGAAGAGGTATCAATAACTCCTAGGTTGTCCGTCGTAGAAAAAATTAGGGGCCATATCATGCTAAAGGTATGGGAGGCCAATATTGCTAAAGGTAATAAAATGGCCAAAGAAATTAAGGAAGATTGTGAAGAGACCTTCGATGCGCTGGATAAAAAAATCGCTAGGCATTGGAAAAGGCGATTGTCCTAGACTACTAGGACAAATCAATGTTGTAAGGCATCAAATGAACATAAAATAGATCTTGAATGAAGCTCATATTGAATTTTCATAGTTGATATAGGTCAATGTTGCACAAATGGACAAATGGCTGGTGAAGCCAAACTTACAGTTGCAATCATTAAAATTTGAGGATAAAAGGATTAAGCACAGATTGCCGAAAATTCAGAGGAAGATATATTTGTTTGAGGCAAAGGATGTGTCAGAGATTTCATGAAGATTAACATAGTTTATAAGTAGTTGCATCGAGTGTCTTGAGCCAAGTGAAGCAAGTGTTTCAAAGAAATGATGAAATGATACATGCTGCCCGTTATACCGGTGTATGTAAGAAGTTAGAAAAGAAACCAGTAAAATGGTCAAAGTATTTATTTTTGTAACCATTAAATATCTAAGAGTAAGGAAATTTCCAACCGTCTAGGGTTGAGAACCTTTGTATAAATATAATTTCAAAATACTTAGAGAAGGATTTTTCTTGGCCGATTGTAGCAGATAAATTTCTCCTTCACTAGAATTAATACAAATGAAATCCGGAGACTCCATATTCCATCAAGCTTGAGTTATGTGTTCTTCTGTTTCTTCATATTCAACATCATTTCTTATATATATTTGATGCATTTTTAACTACAACTTAATACAACATCTACTGTGGTTATATGCTTATTTAGTCATCTGATTTTTTGTAGATTTTCCTCTGTATTTTCTATTAGCATACACAAGACCTGTGAATTATTTAGATTACCATATTTTATGCTTCATTAAAGGTTACTCGTCTAATTTCTTCTTTTGTCACAAGGTGATATTATTCCATGATTGATGCCTTACATTGTTTAAACAACTTTATGTTTTCTTTCATCATATTCATTATTTTCGATTTAACTCAGATATGGGAAACGACCTTTGAAATTGTTAGGTTATTAATTTAAATTTAGGAACTTTTCTCATATAATCTAAAATAGAAACAACAAACCTAAAAATAACAGATCTTCTAAAACTTATTTTCCTCCATGATTGTACCTGCTGCAAGACAACCCAAAATTGAACTCAGTCTCACAGATCAGACCAACATTGCTTTAACATTGTTTAATACTATCTTAGAAACTACCACAACCCGGGTTGAACTTGAATGTTCATGGGCAGCCATTGAACATGAGATAAACATCCATGAACGATTTGAAGCTAGACAAAGACAACTCAAAAATCAACCATAGCTTCTTTCCTAAAGAGATGTTTTTTTTCTTTTTATATATTTTAAACCCTCTTTACTGTTTCAGATGCCTATACTTTATACTTTAAATCCTTAAGTATAAAATCTGGAACAACATATTTTTGGCGCTATTGCCAGGGAATGAAGAAACAAAGTTATTTTACCCTGGGAGGATTGACATTGATAATTTCTTTCTTTGATAGTGAAAAAATATTGAATACTTTATAAGGATATTTTCCACCTTTCACTTGGTGACTCCATGACTAATAAGCTGGCTTTTAACCGAAAGAACACCAGAAAAAATCTAGACATCAAGCAGACTTCGCCTGTATCTGACCCAGAAAAAATTTTGAAATCAAGAAGACACCTTAAATAGACTGCTTCATCGATGAGTAATATTTATCAACCTAAATTTACACAGTCAAATACTAAGGATCTACTTGAAAATTCAAATGCCCCATTCCTTTGCGGAAAATCATCCATCGATAGAATTAAAATCCTAGAGCCTAGGTTGGTCTTACCCGATTTTAAAGTCGATACTTTTTCAACTGTTTCTTTTACCAATAAAGGTAAAATATCTATCTCACTTCCCTCCTCGATCAACATTTCTTCACTTCCCGAAGTTCAATTTCCAATCTCTCAGAACTCCAAAGAATACATTGTTTACCTTGACTCGACTCCTATTGGTTCTCATGTATATACTCCCTGTGAGTCCGAAGAAAACAACCCCTGTTTTCCAAGTCCCTCTTTTTCAAGTTTCTTGTTCCTTGACGATCAGTTTCCCGAAGCCATATCACCTTGTCCAAGCACAACCGAAGGGTTACCACACCCCTTTAAAAATCCCCCTTATAATTTCCAAGTTTCATCTCCTAAAGTTTCAATGGATGCGGCCGAAGCAAGTGGTGCCGAAGGTGCAGGAGGAGGAGGAGCGAGTCATAGACCACCTCCTCTCCTATTATTTTTTCTAAGGTAGCCACTAGATACGCCCCTCTATTACTCCCAATTCCCCTCCATGACCTACCTGAAAATTATATGAAAAATCTACCGAAATTCACTAGGGAGGGAGACTTGACTGCTGTCGAACACATCAATTTATTTGATCAATTTGCTGACATCCTTGGTCTTGAACATGAGGATGTTTATTCGAGACTCTTAGTTCAAACCTTTGAAGGACAGGTGAGAAACTAGTTCCGAGGTCTAACAGTAGGATCGATAGGATCATACGATGAGTTGGAAAATGCTTTTATCAGACAATGGGGAGAAAGGAAAGATCATGAATACTATGTAACTGAGTTTGGGGCTTTGAGAAAGAAAAATTCAGAATCAGTTCTCGAGTTTACCCAAAGGTTTAATAAATTGTATAATAAAATTCTAGCTGAGGTTAAACCTTCTCAACCTGCAACGAAAGTAACTTTTGCTGGGGCTTTCGATCCTGATTTCACTCTGTTGTTGAGGGAAATGAGATCTGTAGATCTCACTAAAATGCAGGATGATGCTTTAGAAATTGAGTCAAACATGATGGTATGAGGAAAGTTAAAAACAAAATTTGAAACAGGAAATAAGGAAACCAGACGGTAGAGAGACCAAGCGGGACCCTTTGGATCTGGGAGGTCTTCAGAAGACAAGATGGACGATATGGCGAGAATCATTAAAGAATTGTCGAATAAGATCTCAAGAATGGAATTGGACCAATCAAAGAATGAGCATTTCCCTAGAAAGGATTTTAGAAGGAATCCTAACCCTCAAACACAACAAAGACAAATTAAGAATGAGGACCAAAAGATTCAAACCCCCTTCAAAAATGAAAATTTTATAGGAGGAGAAGACATGCAAGATTTGGAGGAGTTAGAAGAAGACATAAATAATCTTGGTGATGACTGTCAACAACCTTATTTGACAAGACGAGATTATGAAAAATCCTTAAATACATAATACAGATTTGAAAATAACAACAACGATATTATAGAAGATTCAACTTATCAAGGAATTGCTGATGATATAATGGCCAAAATCCACCAGAAGTAAAATCTAAGGCCTAGAAACAGGAATATCATAACCACCCCAGTAAAGAAAATCCTACCAAGGGGGGGAAAAGATGAGGAAACTTCAAAATCTACTGAAAAGCAGACTGTTAAAATCAAGATTGCTGACACAAAGTCTACCAAGACAAAGCCAGTAGAAACACCAGCCAACAACAGAAGGAAAGCCGAGGTTCCTGTGGTTGAAACAAAAACCTCACAAAAAAACAAAACTGAAAAGAAAGGAATAGAATATCAAACCACATAATTTGACAAGACTACATGAAGTTTCAGTCTAGAAAACGAAATTAATAAAATCAAAATCCGTATTCCTTTGGTCGAACTAGCAAAAACCCTGCATACAGGAAACAAATTTCTAAATTGATAAATTTTTCAGATACTGAAAGTCAGGCTGATGTTATAAACTTGAAATATGATAAAACAAATATAATCTTTGGTCCATACTTTGAAGGTGCCAGAGATACCGTCACTCCTTTCTATATTACCTTAACTGTGCACAATAGTCTGCTTCACAACTACATATTAGATTCGGGAGCCTCTCACAACGTGATGCCCAAAGGTATTATGGATAGACTGGGTCTCAAAATCACTCGACCATATGGAGACTTATATTCATTCGTTTTGAGAAAAGTAAAATGTGTGGGTATGATAAAAGATCTAGTCATTAATCTTGCTCAGGTTCCTGTGAAAAGCATTTTGATGGATGTAGTTGTTGCTGACATACCCCCAAAGTATGGCATGTTGTTATCCAGGTCTTGGGGTGCTAAGCTTGGAGGATCCCTTCAATTGGATATGACATACGCCACAATCCCAATCTTCGAAGGACAGTTCACACACTTATATAGAGAGACGAGGTTGGCGTTTATGGTAAGTGATGCATTGAAACCAAAGAAATACCCTGTATATATTGTTGATCATGATTTAGGGAATTGTATTCTATCTATTGATGATAATATTGATGTATGTATAGAATAAATTTGTACATAAAAAAAAAAAGAAAAAGAAAAATAAAAAGAAGAGAAAATAAATAAAGATGTATATAGTCCCAGAGTTTGGAAAATGTATTTTGATGGTGCTTCATCTTGTGAAGGAGCAAGAGCTGGAGTGCTGTTTGTGGCACCCAATGACGAGTTCATTATACCTTTTTCTTATAATAGTGGGACATAGATTATACTAACAATGTATGTGAATATGAGGCTCTAGTCCTAGGATTAGAAGCTGCCAAAAAATTAAAAATTAGGAACTTAGAAGTCTACAGTGATGCTGAGCTGATCATAAAACAAGTTAATCATCAGTACCAAGCTAAGCACCCAAGGTTGAGATATTATAGGAACTGTGTCTGGGATCTAATTGAGAACTTTTTCTCATCGGTTAAAGTCCATTTCATTCCTAGGTCTGAAAATCAATAGGATGATTCACTGGCTAAAGCGGCCTCAACCTTTGTGCCTCCAATAGTTTTTAAACTTAAATACCATATAGAGATGAGGCACAAACCTTCCATACCGAATAACATACAACATTGGTAGGTTTTCGAGGATCATAAACATATCAGGAATTTTTTATAAATGGTAGATGATTTTTCCAAAAAACATGTCGACCAAGAAAACCAGAATAATCCTGCTTGGATCATGCAGGAAGGGGAAGATCCCCAAGAGTTTCAAGATAAGATTGCTAATCATTGTATGCTTATTTTAAAAAATAATCAAATCCCCAAAGGCTTGATACCCTTAGAGAGGTTATTTAATCATGACGATATCCCTGTGAAGTCCACTTTATAGTCCCAACCAGAAGAGGTTGAAGATTGCGATATAGGTACCAAAGAAAATCCTAGGTTGGTAAAATTATCTAAGTACCTGCCTCCTGAAATAAAAAGTAATTATGTTGAGTTGCTTAGACAATATAAAGATGTTTTTTCTTGTTCCTATGACGAATTGAGAACTTATGACACTACTATAACGGAACACAAAATTCCTCTGAAACAAGGTGTCAAACCTTTTAGGAAAAAACCCAGATAGATTAATCCTATATTACTGCCAGCGATAGAGAAAAAAGTGAAAAAACTTATGGACGCCAAGATCATTGTCCCACTAGGATACTTTGAGTGGGTAGCTAATTTAGTCTCAGTAAGAAATAAAAAAAGACGAAATTAGACTGTTTGTAGACTTTAGGAATCTAAACAGATCATCACTCAAAGACAATTATCCATTGCCCAAAATGGATCACGTTTTAGAGAAATTAGTAGGAGCTAACAAAATTTCTATGATTGATGGTTTTTTAGGCTACAATCAAATTGCAGTCCATCAAGATTATAAAGAAAAAACTGTGTTCACTACTCCTTGGGGTACCTTCATGTATGACAAAATGCCCTTCAGTTTAATGAATGCAGGAGCAACTTTCCAATGATCTATGGAGATCGCCTTCATCGGTGAAAGAGATAAGTTTGTTGTTATTTACCTTGATTACATATATGCTTAAAAAATATAGCAAGGTAAAGTGGACAAACGAGGGTAAGGAATCATTCAAACACATTAAAAAGGTCATAGGTGAAGCACCAGTATTGGCGAGTCCTGATTATTTGAAAGAGTTTTTTATTTTTTCATTTGCTTCTGAGCATACTATTGCAGTTGTATTGTTGCAGAAAAATGATGAGGGTTTTGAGCAACCCATTGCATTTTTTAGTAAAATTCTCAGAGATGATGAGATAAAATACAACATATTGGAAAAACAAGCTTATGCAATGGTGAAAGTTATCAAATCTTTCAGAACTTACGTGCTACATTCAATGATCATCGCTTATGTGCCTACCAGTTCTGTTAAAGATATACTGGTTCAACCTGACCGTGATGGAAGGAAAGGCAGATGGTTAGCCAAAATTCAGGAGTTCGAACTAGAAGTTAAACCAACTAAACTTATCAAAGGTAAAGGTTTGGCTAAATTATTGGCTGAATCAAATTTGAAAGCACTCAAAATAAATCATTTGCAAGAGAACGAAGGATTATTAGAGATAGATGAACTTGATGTCACTGTGCACACAACCATAATTCTAGAAAAATTCTCTTCTTCAATTTGGTACCGCGACATTGTTTCTTATTTACTGACCCTCTAGTGTCCCAGTGAACTAACACCATCTAAATCTAGGACATTGAAATTACACGCTGTAAAATATTGTATTATAGATGGTCAATTGTATTGGAAATATCCCTTGGGTTTCTTGCTGAGTTTCTTAGCAGAATTCAAAATAGGAAAGGTTATAGACGAATTCCATGAATGAGTGTGTGGAGGAGACCATGCTTGGAGAGAAACGACTTGTAAAATCCTAAGAGCCAGGTATTACTGGCCGAAATTATTCACTGATGTAAATACTAAAGTCTGAACTTGTAATCCTTGTCAGTTGTTTACATGAAAGCAGAAAGTCCTAGCATTACCTTTAGTGCCAGTTAAAACTGGAGCTCCATTTTAGCAATGGGTTCTTGATTTTATTGGATAAATTCATCCACACTCGATTTCTCAACACAAATGGATTCTGACTGCAACATAATATTTCACTAAATGGGTGGAAGCTATTTCTACGCGAAACACAACTGACGCAGTAGTGATCAGATTTCTGGAGGAGAATATCCTATCAAGATTCGACTTTCCCCGAAAAATAGTGACTGATAATGCTTAGGCCTTCAAGTCCATGGCCATGATAATATTTTTCCAAAAATATAATATTGTTCTAGGACACTCCACGACCTATTATCCACAGGGAAATGGGTTAGTTGAGTCATCTAACAAAAGCCTGATCACTATAATTAAGAAAGTACTAACCCAAAATAAGAAAGCATGGCATGTGCATTTAAAGTATGCTTTATGGTCTAACATGATAGGCATAAAAAGGTCAATCAGAATGTCTCCATTTCAGATGGTATATGGTACTAACGTCATTTTACCAATTAATCTAGTGCTACCAGTAATGAAACTCTGGCAAGACTCACAAGAAGAACCAAATGACATTACCAGGATGATAAATCAACTAATTGAAGTTCAACAAAATAGGGCAGAAGTAGATGAAAAGCTACAAAAGTATCAAGATAATATGAAAGCCTTATTTGACTGAAAAGCTAAAGATAGGGAATTTCTCCCTAGTGATTTGGTTCTAAAATGGGAAGCCAGAAAAGAGGATGCTGGGAAACATGGTAAGATTGATCATATCTAGTGTGGACCATACAAAATTACAGCCTCTGAGGGAAAGAATGCATTTCTATTAGAAAACCTCGACGAAAAGATTCTTACTACCCCTGTCAATGGGCGATACCTTAAGAATTTTATGCAGTAATATGTTTCCGAACTCTCATTGTACATACCAGTTTGTTTTCATGTTTTGTTTATAGTTATCTTTCTTTCAGTAAGTCTTTATTTTTTACTGCAAATATAAAAGTCTGGTTGAAAATAAAAATAAAAAATATATACAAAATAGGTGAAAAATTGCAATAAGAAGGTTTCCAATCTACTAGAGTTCTTGATAGCTATCATGATTATCTTATTGCAGGAGACTTGCTGATAAGCCAAGAGACTAGAAACATAAAAAATGTGACATGCATGGATACTCACATTAAATGTCTCCCGAAAAAGGTAATGGAATAACAATCTAATTGGCTAGAAGTATAAAAACTACTGAGGTATGAATTTTTGTCTTAAGAACTCAGGTTAAAATATCCCAGGAGATGTAAATGAGTAAGACAGTAATCTCATGTTTACTAAATGTTAACACTAAAATTTTAATCAGAGAAACGAAAAACAAATTTTAATTTTTGAAATTTTTCTCAGTGTCAATTTTTTTTTATATATAGATATATATATGAAAAATAAGCCTCATAAGAGAAGAAAGGTCTCACCTTAACTTTGGAAACTCATAAAATAACCTTCGAAAATGAGAATAGGTAAAATTTTTATAGTTCCTCTTAGTCATTCTAACAGGAATAAACTGATTGGTTTCGCTCAATGAAAATCCCTGAAAAATATAATAAGAATTCCCCTTAAGAATCTCCCTGATGCCAAATATGTTTGAAGGTCAGGAGAGGATTAGTCCAGAGCAATTAAAGTTAGTTGACAGACTGTTGTTGTTAAGTTATAAACATATATTTTCCTGGGTATATTGCATACCGATTGATTTCCCCCACTTCATATTAAAAAAAGAAGAAAAAGGACAGATGGTGAAAGGAAATTCATTTAAATGATTGCCCCCATCTAGTCCAAAGAGATGAAGAAAAGAAATTCATTATATGATTGCCCTCATCTCAAAATTTAAATGCTAAAATACCAATGGTAGTGGTGAAAGTAAATTCAATGTGGGATATCAGATAACTTCACCGAGGTACTGAACAGGTTCGTTGGCAGTGAAGAAATGTCTACATATATGATAGGATGTTATACGTGAAATACAAGATGCTCTGGTAACTATTTCTCTTTTCGGCCAGGTCTACATTCTAATCTTATGGGATTCCCTAACTTAAAACATTGGAATTACTTTACCTTGATGCGAACAAAATCAAATAAAACTTGGTAGAATGATTAAGGTTGTTTTGATTACCTTATACAAATCTGAGGTTGATTTTAGGAAAGGAAAACTATTATAATCCTGACTCGAGGTCACCGAATGTTCTAGTTTCGAAGAGTTCTCAAAGTTAAAGATGAAATCTTAAAGTCCTGTTTTCTTTTTCTCCAGAGTGTGTTTCACAGAACTGCAATAATGACTCAATTCACCCAATAAATACACTCGGTCTACATTTTCTTCTCATCCCGCAAGGAGACGAGATCCCTAGATGGAGCCTATGTTGAAACAAACTTCACATTTTCCTAAAAAAAACAAAAAAAAACCTTACACTAAAATAAAATTTTGTTTTTGTTTAAATAAAAAAAAAGGAGAACAAAAATGCAAGTATATAATCACTGTCGAAATAAAGTCATCCGATCAATCCAACGGTTTAAATGTCTCAGTATATTATGGATCTTCCTTTGGTTTTGAAAAGAGGTCAAAACATTAATTTTTTTTCAAGAGTTTCGGGTTTCGGGGTTCTGCTATTTATGCAGTTTGATATTTGACGACAACCCCAAAGTACCGATACCGAATTCATGAAAAGTAATTTTAAAAGAAGTAAACCAAGTTAATAAGAATAATTAAAAACATTTAACAGTAATTTAAGCTTATCGTATTTTTTTGTTTTCGGGAATCTAAATTTAAACGACAGTTCAAAATCCCGATGCGTAATTCATGAAATCCTTTTTAATCATGATTAATTAAAGTTTAAACATACTTAATATATTGTTAATCAGTCACATTTCAGGAAATCCGAGAATTATTACTCATCATGCTAAAAAACAAACCCGAAGCATGGAGTCCCGAAAGTATTAAGTGCTTAAGTGATATTAACTTAACATCAAAACAAAGGTTAACGATATAAAATGGTTTTTTGCATTTTCTCTTTTCGGGATTCTTAAACGATATTACATCCAAACTCCCGGTCTCGAAACGCCGATATTTGGCAACATGTATTATGGATTAATGAGATATTTTATAGTGTAAGATGCGTATCTCCAGTTGTAATCTCTTCATTAAGGCAAATAAATTCATCGCCTGTAGAAGCACATTCTAATTAAGGCAGGCTGAAGGTGAATAAAGGTCTCTATTTCAAATTTCATTCTCACTTTCAACAAATCAACAAGTTGTATTCAAGAAAGTTTACGGCTTTTTCTCTGTAACAGGTATCCGCTTTTATCACAACAATCATGGCACCCAGGGAAACGCTGAATAAGAGTGATGAGGCTGGGGAAGGCTCAAATCTGAACTCGGATATTATGTCTGTTACCACACCACACGCTGTAGACTCAGTCAGGTCCTGGATGCAGATTTTTGAAATCTTGGAACACGAGGTCAGGAATTGCCCAGATGATTCTGAGACGAAAAGACTGATAAAACTGGAACTAAACTCAGAGTTATAGCAGAGGATGAGATTCATAAAATAGCTACATGTCCGAAGCTCATGCTATACAATGACATGATAAACTAGGCTCTGATGAACAATGATGTGCAAACGAGGAGCATCATGAACCATCAAAAGGCCATCGTCGACTCTTTCATGCCATAACACATTCAAGTAATGTACAAGCTATCCCCTATTTCTAAATATACTTATAATGCCGAATTTGTAGAAGGGTTTCAATGAAAAGAGTGTACAAAATTTGACCAAACCTATCCAGATATAATCAAAGCATGGTGGGGAATTCCAACGAAAGTTAGAACTGATACCCATGGTGTTTATGCCACAACATCGTTAAATGAATATATGGTCCATATATAAATGATGTTATGTAGACTAATTGGGAGGAAAATCCCTACCCATTTCCCAACGGAATGGGTGCCAATTATACATGAGGTAGCCGAGGGTTTCACCTTTAATTGGGATAAGATTCTATCAGATAACCTAACCAAGGAGATTGCTGAGTACCAAATGGAAAAGTCAAAAGGCCAACCTATGTATTTTTATATGGTAGCATATGTCATGGACGCTATCTGTTATATGACCCCTTTTCCATTGATGAATTGGAGCTGGAATCCAACTTGTACATAACCCATTCATTTCTGTCACTCTAAACTATGGGAAGAAAAAACAATAGATTTCTTTTACGAAATCTGTCACTATGTAGTGATTCCTGTGCACCAAATATTGTATGGATACCCACCCCCTCAGATTTTGGAGCAAATCATGGGAAACCTCAAAGTAGTTGCAAATTGGTTTATCGAAGAGAATTTCTCTTATCTCAGAGTCTTCGGATGTTCAATTACCCCTCATGCTCTCCCAAAATTTCTCCCTGATAGATTGGTGTGCAGAGAAGTGGCATACTAGATAATAACAAGAGGCATCGATAAAAAGTTAAAAGAAGTCCAGAATAAATGCTGTCAGCTTTTCCTATACAGATTGGGAGGTTTTCACTGCTAAATTTTGGTCATTCCAAGGTAGAAGCTACAACATTAGAGGACATTAAACTGGTAGATCTTGAACTTAGAAAGCATGATCCATATCAAATTGTGGGAAATCAACTAGCTCATTGCAATATTAAAACATATGAGCATGAAGACACCCCCTATGATGACATATTTAAAGGAATCAGATCTTATGAAGAAGTATTAAACAGAGTCCAAGCGTTACCTCCTGATCTATAGGACAACTTTCTCGCTTTCCAAAAGCCCATATGAGCTGGGTTGCCCAAGATACTTTAGAGAGAATCGATAATCCCTCCCAAAAAAGAAAGTATACCTCCAGGTTTTGAACCAAAGTCTTCGGATAAAAGGACTACAGAGGAAAATCCAAAGAATCCTGAAGTGTCTTCACAAAGATTAGAAACTTCGCAGACAGAACATCCAGGAGTGGAAACAGATTCTAATTCCGAGACACCTTTAAAACCAAATCAAATGGCTTCTCCTTTATCGTCAACTATTCCTGCCGATACCCCCAAAACAACAGAAGGAACACAATTCATAGAGTTAGGCAGTCTTATTATAGCATTGAATCCTTTACAGTCAAGTTTTGGGATTCCCCATCTTAGAGCTATGTACGTAAGTGACCTTACCCAAATCTCTATTGAAGAAATACCTTCCTTTGACTTCTTTTTCAGTAAAAAGAGAAAAGCTGTAGTAAAACAAGAAATGCACCTGAAAGAAGGTACATTGGTCAAAAAACACAAGATACTTGTGGATGGACAAAATCTAGAAAAGGAGGATTTTGCCACAGAGGTAGCAGGCTCTTTGGGAGCTTTCACTACGACCAACTTGTTTTCAGTTGATAATTTGAAAGCAAGGCTGAATCAAAGTAATCAAATGATAGCCCAGTTGCAAAGTCAAATAAGAAATAGAAAGAAAAATATTAGAGATGAGATAAATAAAGGACTGGAATAGGCCAAAGATGTTGACAAATAAGAGATTCAACAGCTTAAGTCTAGTTTAGATGAGTTGTATAAGAAGATGCAAGCCAGTCAAGGGAAAGTCATCCAACAAGAGGAATTAGTAAGGCAGTTGCAATCTAAGTTGATTTCTACTGAAAGCCAGGTTGTAAATGTAACAAAGTTTCAAGCCCAGGCACTGGAAATGCATCCGAAACTGGAAAAAACACTACAAAGTTTGTTTTCTAAAGTAGGAATCACCCAAGATTATTTCCAGGAGATTGGACAATCATTAGATAAAATTGTTCACATAGGAAAAGAGGCTACTGCAGCCCGGGCCGCTTTTCAAAAAGAAGTCATATTTTTGTCTAAAGAAGAGGTATCAATAACTCCTAGGTTGTTTGTCGCAGAAAAAATTAGGGGCGATATCATGCTAATGGTATGGGAGGCCAATATAGCCGAAGGTAAGAAAATGGCCAAAGAAATTAATGAAGATTGTGAAGAGACCTTCGATGCGTTGGATAAAAAATTGCTAGGCATTGGAAAAGGCAATTGTCCTGGACTACTAGGACAGATCAATGTTGTAAGGCATCAACTGAACATAAAAAAGAGCTTGAATGAAGCTCAGATTGAAATTTTGCAGTTGATATAGGTCAATGTTTCACAAATGGACAAATGGCTGGTGAAGCCAAACTTACAGTTGCAATCAGTAAAATTTGAGGATAAAAGGATTGAGGACAGGTTGCTGAAAATTTAGAGGAAGCTATATCTGTTTGAGGAAAAGGATGTGTTGAAGCTTTCACAAAGATTAGCGAAGTCAATAAGCAGGTGCGTCGAGTGTCTTGAGACAAGTGAAACAAGTGTTTCAAAGAAATGATGAAACAATACATGCTGCCCGTTATACTGGTGTATGTAAGAAGATAGAAAAGAAACCAGCAAAATGGTATAAGTCTTTATTTTTGTAACTGTTAAATATCTAAGAGTAAGGAAAGTTCCAACCATCTAGGTTTGAGAACCTTTGTATAAATATAATTTCAAAAGACTTAGAGAAGGATTTTTCCTGGCTGATTGTAGAAGATAAATTTCTCCTTTACTAGAATTAATACAAATGCAAACCAGAGACTCCATATTCCATCAAGCCTGAGTTATGTGTTCTTCTATTTCTTCATATTCAAATTAATTTCTTATATATCTTTGATGATTGTTTAACTACAACTTAGTACAACATCTACTTTGGTTATATACTTATTTATTCATCTGATTGTTTGCAGATTTTCCTCTGTATTTTTGTTGGCCCTTGGTTATGGAAGGAAGTGAATATCAAGGAAGAAAAGGTAAAATGAGAACTGCACAGGAAACACAGTGTCTGTCACTGGGTCGAAGTAAGCAAAAGAGCAGAAAATATGGAGCGAAGTATGGAAAAGAAAACCATTGAATGAGGATATCAAGGATAATAGATTAACAAGAGAAAAGAATCTTGGACAACTCAACAAGCAGAGAAAGCCACAATTGCATGCTTTGGAGCACCGCATGATGAGGAAGGAAAGACAGGCTGGTGAAGCCCAGAAAACACGGGTCAAGTTGACCTAGGGTTTTAGGTAATTAGGGTTTTGACACCTAGGTTTCGACCTAAGGCTGTCGGTGAGGGACTGTAATGTATAAATAGAGGTCGAGAGGACCTAGGTCGAGTCAGTAGTAGCATTGGGTGTTTCTATTGATTGTGGTTGATTGAGATATTATTGTACTATGAGAGAGAGAAGTGATGAGAGTGAGAGCCTTCTAGTATTGTAAGATCTTCAGCTAGGTGCGAAGAAAAGATCTTGTAGCTGGGTGCGCAGGAAGGGGAGAGAAAGAGAGAAGAAGAGAGAGGATCTGCTGGCCAGAGCACAGATTAGAACTGTAATATTTATCTTAATATATCATAAGCATAGTTTTGTGGACATAGCCCTAGAGAGAGGGTGAACCATGCACATTTTGTGTCTTATGTGTGATTGATGCCTGGATTCCTGTCATTGTTATGTTGTCATTTGCATTATTGTGTTAGATCATATCTATAGCTACGCAGAGTATATCTAGCTAATAAGTGTCACATGAATGCTACATTATTGTTGTATTAGTTCCACTTGATATTCCCCTAGTTATAGACATCTCTGTCCTGCAACCCCCCTCTTAGCTACTTCAGGTGAGACTGCATCTGCTTCGCAGGTGTTGTCAAAAGGGCCAGTAGCTAGGGCTTGTTGGTGCGCTCTTGGAGTGAACCCCGGGTCTTCCCTTGAGCCAAAAATTTTCTATTAGTAGACACAAGACTTGTGAATTATTTAGATTACCATATTTTATGCTTCATTAAAGGTTACTCGTCTAATTTCTTCTTCTGTCAGAAAGTGAGATTCTTCCATGATTGATG
>SNQJ01S0116646.1:17183-40049 GCA_010110895.2 Picea sitchensis | reverse complement strand
CAACGGGTCAACGCTTCTATTCGGGAGTTTCCCTATCGGGAAATCGGCAGTGGTGGTGTCGCGCGTCTCAAGCAACACAAACCTCCAAACCCCGAAACTCCGATAGCACGCCACCTGTCAACGTCTCCTGGGGAGGCCTACATCTTGACACCTGTCTCCCTCTCGCTCTGTCGAGATTTTGCGATTCGGGAGTTCGCGCCTCCTGATGCACAAGGTCACAGACCCTGCAAAACATCGAATCCCGACTCCTCCAGATCTTCCGCCACGTGTCCTCCCTCTGACCAACGGCTCTGATCGATTCGGGAAATCGTTCGTCACGATTTCAAAGGGATTGAACCCTTGACTCTGGGAACGCCGAACGCCGAAACCCGATCCACAGGGATCCTGCGCCACGTGTCCTCCCTCCGATCAACGACTCTGATCGATTCGGTGAATAGCAACCCGGGAGTTCACGAGGTGTGAAAATCTCGTCCTATCACTCCCCGAATGCTGAAACCCCGAAGTTCAATGGACTTGGTTCTCCTCTTCCTGTACTCATGGGTTAACTCCCGCGTAACTCCTGCACGATCAGACGGTCCTCGGGATTTCGCGAAACTCTACGGGGATTACCAGCCGTCGATTCTCCTTCACTGAGAACTCCTTCTGCTCCTAAGGATGGGTTCTGTCTATGCTCGCCTTGAGTCTGTTCCTCGACACTTATGAGGAATTATCCCTCCGGAGCTTTGTTTCTCTCTCTGACTCCTTCAGATATTTCTCGAACGCGCTCCCTGCGTTCGGTCTTCAACCACTTCCAACAGTGAAGAAGTCTCCCGGGTCCTGTGCACTCACGCTCGCAACAGTCTCAACCTTTTCTTTCTCAGACTTGCCACTGAGACTCCCATCCAACCTGCATTCACCTGCACGGCTTGAACAATCCCAGCTTACTCTGGGCAAACGAGAACAAAGGTTTAGCTACTTAGCCTCCTCGATGCACTCGATGCGGAGGAATTCAACTGCACTCGATGCAGGAATCTCCTGGCCTAAGCAGAGAAACAATTGAAGCTCATTCTCTCAGGTTCCTAACCTGATATGCAATCACATAAGCAGCATATAACAGATAAGCATAAAATGAAGCAAACATGCAAAGACACAATATCAACAACACACAGATATCAAACACGTCCATGGAATTGAATCAAAGCTCTTCCTATTAATTCAATAACTGTACATGGAGTTTCTTCACAAGCTCTCTGCTCTGTTCTCTGCTCTTCTCTATGCTGAATGTGTATGTTACAATGATACAAGGGAGGGTGTCTATACTCAGTTTTCCCTCTCTAAAGCTAAAACTGTCAAATCTACAGCTACCTTCTATCTACCAGCCTTAATTGAATTAAATGCCTTCCTATCTGTAACATAATACAAGTGCGCCTGGCTTTGAATGCCTTTAGCAAACGACGATGCAACAATACCAAGGTGAAATTCAAAATCAAAAAGGTTTGCTGGCTTGTCCAGCTATACGATTCTCTTCCTCTTCGCGCTGGTTGATATGTTGAATTGCGGAGGTTGCGGATGCTCCTGCATCAAGTTGTAGCCAGAGAACATTGGGGGTTGTAGCCTCCTTTTGGTTGTAGCTAGAGATTTGGGGAGTTGGAGCTTCCCTCAGGTTGTAGCCTGAGAAACTAGGAGGTTGAAGCCTCCTTCCAGTTGTTGCTGGAAAAAAAAGGAAGTTGGTGCTTCCAATGAATGTAATTCTTCAAGACATATAAGAAAAAGCATTTCGTGGTTTTCTCCCGATTTGGGTTTCCACATAAAACATTGGTGTACTGTGCATGTGTGTGATTGTTTATTTATTACTTCTCATTAGTGGATAATAATTCTACATTGATATAACATTTGAAGAAAAAGGATTATAATTATGTTATTACTGATTCACCCCCCCTCTCAGTAATCCAACAAAATATTTATTTCTTTATAGAGTAAGGAAAATTGCATCATTCAGTACTGCAATAAATGTTTGAGGAACTTCCCAATAATGGGATCCCCAAATACTTCGCCATACAATTGCACTAGATCATGCGTTGTCATAGTGAAATGAAATGACCTCGAAAGGTCTAAGAAAGATGTTGTCTAATTTTCCATGCTTTCAGTTTGATTCTCTTCGCATATCCCACTTTAATACCAGATAATATGTCATAAATATTTTTTCCTTGGATCTCTTGTCAAAGATTTCTTTCATTCTTGCTTGATGACCTTGAGATTAAAATTGTACTTGATCCCTTACCTACTGTACTTAAATTATTTTTTCAATTCTCCTATGCATATCATCTAACTCTTCCTCTTCATCTTGCAATAGTTTCAGCACAAGAAGATTGAGTTGTATGGGAAAAATAGCTTCCAACTCATATACTAGCTAAAATGGAGACATACCAAGAGACATCTGGATGCTTACCCTATTCTCTGAGACTACATATTTTAGTTGGGAAACCCATTTTTTTTTTTGGGGGCGAGAAAACCTTTTTGATGATGTTTATGAGTTTTTTTTTTGGATGACTTAGCAAAGGCATTTCCTTGCAGATAGTATGTAGTGGAATGTACTACCTCTATGTTTTAACTTTGACAAAACTGCAGTAGTTTGATAGATTTTAAAGCTTGGACATTATCAGTTATAATTTTCCTATGGAATCCAAATATTTATAGAATGTTATCCTATATGATCTTGATGATAATTGAATTAGTTGTTTCCCTAGTGGGGATTGCCTCCACCCACTTGGTGAACTATTCTATGGCTATCAGGATCCATTTGTGGTTCCAACTTGAATTTGGGTAAATTTCACCAATTGAATCTAGACCCCAGTGTTGGAAAGACGTTTTTTATTTGAAAGGTTTGAGTGGGACAGGTTTCAATTTATGTTTCCCTGCAAACTCTAAATGCTCTACACATTCCCTAACCATGCCATTTACATCATAAATAATGAGGGACAATAATAACCATATATGAAGAGTTTGTATGTAGTGGCTCTCCACGCATGATGACCTATGCATATCCCTTTATGAAATTCATTAATAATATCCTCGGTCTCTTCTTCCGTAAGTAAATTCAATAGTATTCCTACTAATTCCTTACAAAATAATTTTTCTCCCACAATCCAATACTTAATAGATTTTATATTGAGGGACCCAACCTTGGATTTGTCCCATATGGGTGAGCAACGTGGGTGTTGAAGATATAAAATTATATCTTTGTACCAATTAGATTCAACAAACTTAAGCCTCACCTCATAAAATGGCTCATGTACTTCTTTTCTATTTCTTGGTATAAAAAAATATTTATCGCTTCTACCCTCTATGGATCTATTTTTACCCCTTCTTTTCACAATATATGGCCCAAAATATTTCCTTCTGTCATGGAAAAGTAGGATTTAGTATTGTTCAAAGATAAGCCAATTTATTTTTACTTCACAAAGGTCTCCTTTAAGGGCTCAATATGGTGCTCATCTATCTTGCAAAAGATAGTCATGTCATCGAGATATATGACAATGAATATATCCTTCTCTCCCATGAAGGCTATATGTGTGGTCCGTTGGAATGTAGCTCCTGCATTTATCAAACCAAAGGTAATTTTATCATACATGAAAGATCCCCATGGGGTTGTGAAGGTTTTTTTTTCCATATCATTAGGATTCATTGCTACCTTATTATATGTTGAGAAACCATCCATCATAGAAATCATATTTCCTCCTACCACTTTCTAAAGTATATGATCCATTTTTGGAAAAGGATAATTTTCTTCTAGAGAGAATTTAATCAAGTTTATGAAGTCCTCACACAACCTTATCTCTCCACTCCTCTTCTTATATGGGACCAAATTTTCTACCCATCTAGAATATATAAGGGGAATGATGATTTGGGAATAAAGTAACTTCCACACATCCTTCTCAATGGTTGGTAGAAACTAGGGGTTAACTTGCCTTAACTTCTCACTAAAAGGCTTAGTATCGGTTGTGAGTGGTATATTATGTTGTATAATGCTGATATCATAGGTCTTTAGGTATTCATATTTCCAATCAAAGACATCCAAATATTCCTTGAACAAGTGAAAGTATTCAACCTTGTTCTCGGGGGAGATTTATTTGGACAACTTTATGAATCTTGGTTCGTGTTCTGTCAAAATGTTGCATTATTCAACATTTTCATCTTTGGGAATCACTGTAGGATTTATGGACACATCATTTCTAACAAAAAAATTCTCCATAGGTACCAGTCCTTCAGGGATAAAATTATTCTTCAATTTGAGGACTTTATGACCAAGCATTTACTCACTAAACTCATAGGTCATTTGCATCTCTGTTTCAGCCATAGTTTTCCCATTTTCTTCATCATCCAAATCTACATGTGTGATGAAAAACTTATGTATGACCTCCAAGAAAATTTTGATCTATTTATTATCTTCAAACACTTGCTAGTAATTCATTTTATCAGGAATAAAAGGTATATACCCCATATCAATATCATATCCCATCTGAGTAATGGAAGGGGTTTTTAAGGTACTATCTACTACTGCTAAGGAATCAACCTACTTGTTAAATTATCTTAAGGTGGTAGCAATATTAAAACCTTTATAAAAATTGTCAATTAAATCACATACCTTATTTCTATAGAATCTCATCATAGGGTTCCTTTTATAATAGCCACATTTGGTTTGATCAACCACAAGTTTTGAATCTCCTAATTCTACCAAATCTGTAATATGCATCTTTCTTCCTACCTACAAACCTAGAATGATCGCTTTGTATTAAGCTACATTATTAGTAGATTCAAACTCCAAATTGTAGGAAAAATTAATTTCTTCTTTTGGGGGGGAAATCAGGACCACTCCAAATCCCACTCCTTCCTTCGAATATTCTCCATCGAATTACATTTTCTATATACCTTGGGTTTCTTGGTCAGGGCTGAGAACAAGACTTATAGGAGAGAAGGGTTCATGGAATTTTTCATTTACTGTGAGGATACAAAAACCTAGGTATTCATCAACAACATACATGAGGTCATTTACATAGTTATTTTGGTCATTGACTACGTAGAAAAAAATTCTCTATATAATTTTCTATTTTCTCCTCCAAAGATTGACACAGTGGCATAGGTCATGTTCATATCCATCATACCTCCTAGATTTGTAGCCCAACTTCTAGATAGCATCATCCGATAGTTTCAAGGTACATCATCTACCACCACATCTATGATAATTCTATTGATAGGAATTTGAGCCAAAGTAGCTACAATGCCTTTAATAATTCCATCACATTTCACCTTTCTGGCATCAAAAGAATAAAGATCATTGCAAGGTCTAGTTATTTCTAGCCCCAAATTCTCCATTACTACCTTCAAAATGAGATTATGAGATGCACCAAATTAAAGCATGGAATTATATATCATCTTATCATTGATTTTTAGGGTCACATAGAAACGTGCAACTAGATCCTTGTTTTCACCTATAAGAGGAAAACACACTATAGTAGGAGACTCATCTTGTAAATTCACAGTGTTAGGTGGACCTGTTGGGTTCTTTCCCTGTATGAATTTAACAATATGCTTGTGCTATGATGGGATTTTATCCAATTCAACTAATGGGACTCATATCTTTATTTTTGAAATATGTTTATCAAAATTTACAGGTGAAATTGATTCCTTAAGATCCTTTACCTCTTTAAAGTTTCACCAACTTATTTAGTTGATAGTGTTTTTTAGTTCTTTGAATTTAACCATGGAAATACTTGGGCTAATCTTCTTAGGTTTTGGATCGTTGTCATGGTTAACAAATCTCTGTCTAGGTATGAGATCATACATCCTATGCATCCCATCCTACACTGCATCATGAAACATGATGTCCTTATCACAAACCAACAATTATTTGTTGAACTCATTTTTAGGGGTTTTCTTTTTAATGTTTAGAGTGTTCATAATAATTATGAGTTAGGTGCATTGAATTATTTTCCTCTTGCAATAATTGTATTTCCTATGGATTATCAATGTATCCTTTATCTATTTCTTCTTCTACCAAGTAATGTTGATCATTAGTTCAAATAAGAGGATGAATAGGGTAATCATTGTTTCTTCTTTCTGTCCTCAAAAGTAGAGGATTACAAGGCCTCCTAAAACTGGTTAGGGTTCCTTGCCCCTCCTTCTTGTCGGACTTTATTGGAATTATGATTCTCGATTTCAAACATATACATTTTTTTTGTCACATTTATTATTAGTCTAGAAACTTCATCCATTCAAGAATCATGAGCTTCTTTGGTCAAATTTAGAGGATCACAGTCTTCTCTAATCTTCTTATTTTCTTCTTGATCATAATTTTGTGTCATTTTTTTTTATGCAATCATGTTTCCCTCAATGTCTATTACATTATCAGCAAATTGGGGGCTCTTCTTTCTCTTAATACCATAACAATTTTTTCATCAAACTCCCGAACATATGTTACCTTGGTTGCTTGTTGCAAAGGATTTATTTATCTTCAAATATTTTTGTAAATCTTCGAAGTTGTTTGCCGGATAATCCACAACTTGTGTCATTTTTGTCGACGTTTCGAATCCGAATCAGGATTCATCATCAGGACTAATCGTCAATTGATAGCTTGTTGATCTCAGTCAATTAATAGTTATTGTGTAGGATGTTTGTAAATCTTGTTAAAAACAAATTTAAAGTCAACAATAAAATCATTTGGTTTCTTCTTGAGGGAGCCAAATTAAGTAAGGTAATATAGGTTGTCCCTGATATCCCCCCATTGCTTCATGAATAAATATTGAAGAGCCTACCAACTGTTAATAGAGGTTGTGGGAAGTTCTCTAAACCGTTTACAAATATATCCCTCTAGGGTTTGAAAACAAAACCTCATGAATACACCATCATGTTGAATGAATAGGTTATCAGTGAGATCCTTAAAGACTACTACATGTTCTTCAATAGAAAGTGTTGGTTCACCATTTTATTTGGCTAACAACTTCAAGTAATTTTCAGGTAGCTCATGGACGTGAGTAGGCATATTCAAAGGGCCAAATTGGGCCATGAACAAGGGGTTAAATGGTGGTGTGGGAGGTTGATTTCCCCCAAATCTTCCCCCTCCTAAATTAACCATGAGTTATTCAATATAAATTTATGGGATTCAACACATGGAGGGATAATAGGAGTTTTCAACAGGGTCCTAAAGGAGGAGCTCACTTCTTGAAAAAATCCTAAAGGTGAATTTCATAGATATATTAAGGGTTCATGAGGTAGCTTAGAATTATAAGTGGAATCAACATGTATATCAACAAGATCCAAAGATTCACTACCTACGTGAACAACATAATAAGCTACCAAATTAAGGTTACCTAGAGGTGAAGAAATTTCACGTTCAGTGACATTTATCTAGGTCATGAGATTCTTGAGGAATGAGTATACTAGAGTATGCTCAAGATCTGAATTTCTTCTAGTATATCTTATATTATATGGAATATATTCTTCATGTGGAGTCATCAGGTGAAATAACTTAATAGTCGGGTGTATGAAACTCGTTCACCTATGAATATCAGATTTGCAATATCATATTCTCGGGGAAAAATATATTAAAATTTTGTTCCCCAAAAATGATGTCATTTTGGGTGCTATCCCTTGAGATGTTCCAGGATGTAATGAAACTATGCTAAGGTACCTTAGATGCTAAGACATAGAGTGGATCTTAAAACCATGTTGATTAACAACAAAAATTATGCCAACTTTTGGATAAGTTTTTTTCTCTGTCTCCTATAAAACTCTCAGCCCTCAAACAATATGAAAACCAATACCAAGATATTCAATGTGAAGAGGCATGTGACCACGTGTGATTTAGACAGTTTGATTTAAGTTTGAGAATGGGAGGATTTATAAGAAATACAAGATAGACATTTGATGATACAGGTGGATATCGATGGCCACCCACCTTTTCTAGCTGTCTCAAAACAACTTTCTAGCAATTTTGATAATTTACTATTTTTAGTAGTTTTTTGGGTCCTGAACTTCCCGAGCTGTTTTGAGGCACTAAACGATGTTTTTTGGGGTATGTTGCGGTTGAAAAATTTCATCATTAAATTTTGTGCATTTGTTGTAGTCCTCAGATAGATCTTTCCAATGGGATATCATATGCCTAAAACAGAGATCGTATGCAAAAGTTACGACACAGAGAAGTTGATGTACCGACTTACCCAAACGGGGCCCACATGACTTTTGGTGCTTCATCTCCTAAGGTTAGGATACTGGATATTTAGGGTTTTTGAAACTCTTGTTTATTGTAAAAATTCCTTGAGAGACTCATTGTAATCATATTCTTGTGAATTAGCACAACCGTCACATCTCCTCTCAGAGATAAGCCGCCACCATTCCAGCAAGCTTGTTTTCCGCTGCATTTTACAGTTTTAGCTTATTTCCTTATTGAATAGAAAACCAATTTTACTGTATCTCTATTGTTCTGTGTTAAGCATATGGTAATAATTTGTAGCCATTTCATTTTGTTCATAAAATCCAGATCATGTGAGGAAGATTTAAGGTTAATATGATAGCATATGGACAAAATAACGTAGTGAGCAATTAATAATTTAACGGTATTGATAAATATATGATATCGTTAAAACATGCATAAAAATTTGATTATTTGCATATACTTAAATCCATGGAGGTACCCTCTTCACATCATTAAACACATGAAAAAATGGCATGAATTGGTCATACATTCAGAGGAAGTCACTTCAACATCATAAGATAAAAAACACACACTAACACTGTCCATTTCAAAAAAACTTGTTTTTCGATATTTGATTAGTCGGGATCTGATACAAGAATCCATTAAATGAGAGGGGTGACTTTTACAAGAGAAAATACATAAAAAATAAGTACAGACGGAATCATAACATAGGGTATGAATCTCTTGCAACCTACAACCCTTTAAAATTAGTCTATGTCTGAGAGGATATTTGGTCAAACAACTCGGGTATAAGATACTCTTCCATTCCCCAAAGTTCTAACCCTACGAATGAGTTCCTTCTACTGATTTATTTTAATTAAGGGAAAATATCTTTCTCAGACCAATACTGCTTCTTGAAAATCGATTTCAACTTGTGATAATATTGATATTTCGCTTGGTTTTCTAATTGATTTTATCCTTCCAATTGATTTTGTCGTATTTTATTGGGAATAAATAAATTTCTACCTCCATGCAAGCCTTATTGATATTGTTGTTGGTTGTGTTCACCTAGTCTAATTGAGATTTGGTTCGAGTAGAGCTAGGTGGCTCAATCAATTCCCACTATTGCATAATAATCTGTTTACATGAGTTGCTAATTTAATATGCTAAGCATTTTCCTCTAGATCACAATGCCTAGTGACATGAGGTACAATGGGCCAACTCATTGTGTCCTCTTGTTCAAGATTCTCCATTGCACTCACGAGATTAGAAGATACTCTTTAGGGTGCACTCTCGAATTCCCCTTATCCTTAAAGATCATGTTAATGATACAAGAGAATAAAATCCTTGTCAAAATGAAACAAAGAAAACACTATCCCAACATCTGTAGCCAAGATGGTTCATAACCCAGTCATGTGCAGAGAGTTGACATACCTAGGTCATCATAAGAAACATATGTCATCTAAGAAACCCCTATTTAGAACCCAAAACATTAGAAGATGAGTGGATGGTGATATTTGTCGCCTTCTCTTATAGGAACTCGACATGTCTTTGAGTAGGTAATTAATGAGAGGTAATGATTTTCTAGACTAAAAAAGATTTATGAAAATATTAGGCTCAAGTGAATGCGCATATCAGGTGATGATTAATGATACCTGTTAGAACTTAGGCATGACTATGATGATCAGTGACGGATGGGAAAACATGATACTAGATATTTAGTTATAAATCCCATATTTTCCAACTAATTCAGTAAGCTCTCAGCAGATCTTCCCAATCGCCTAAAACATTTTCTCTCGTGCCTTTGTTTCTAGACATGCATCTTTTTCCTTATGGTTTGGATCTTTGAAATCTTGAAAACGTTTTAAAATTTGATGTTGTTATGATGACATCAACATGAATATGTGGATGCATGGAATCTTGGGTTTGGTCCATGTAGGCGTTGAAGTGTGTTCCTGGGCTCGACATCTCTATGGTTGAATCTAACATGGAGATCGAAAAAAATGGTGGGACTCCTTAGCATAGTTGGTAATAACTAAGGGTATTGAAATGCATATATCTAACCCTTCAAGTCCTTCCCCGCTTCCTAGGTCTCCAGGTGGACTAGTATGAAGGATCAATGAGGTTCTAAGTTAATGGTAAGATATGGAGTGAGTTGGATAATGAAAAATCCTTGTGGTGTCAGAATACAATAGTTGTGACTTTAAGAAATATTTTTTCCTTTGTGTTCCTTACCATGCAACACCTTTTACTCTTTGACACATGGTAGCCTAAAATGATTTTCGCACCCTCATGCTACATTAACTCTCAGACACTTTTCTTATGTTACATGTATCCTTTGTCATTGATCGATCTCGCTTGCAACCATTGGAATATCAATCCCACACCTCTGCCCATGCTTTCTTTTTATGCCTTGGTTATATGATGTGGTTCCATTTAGGCAATGGATTGAACTTAATTTGGGTGAGATAGGCACCTTAAAACTCCTGAGAAGCACTCGAGTAGAGTATTGAAACCGAGTGTCGGACCCTTAGGGCTTGTATTTTTCACTGTAAATTTATTTGCGCCCAACAATATGCATTGCTTCATTGATGTGTGAGCTCTGTAACCTCTCTTTATGTGACATCCACGAATGTTAAGCATGTTATTTAATAATTTCCATTAAGAAAAAAATTTGTATTTGACTTTATCAAGACATTTGACTCTTATTTTTTTTAAATTATTGTGCAAGGTTTGGACCTTGTGAGCAATTATTTTATGATGGATAGATGTAACAAACAAAATTTTTAAAATATTAAATGCAAGAAATAGATGGAACAACTAGGTTAGAAAGAGATGACTATGACTCCATGACTGAGTCACATGATGGAGCTAACTTAGAGACTAATTAGGCAAGTTTCAAAAGTGGGTTTCTGTCACTAGAAGCCCCTAAAAATCATGTATTTATAAGCTGTAAATTTTGAAGGAAGGAAACGAATTCAATGAAAATTTCTAGGCATAAAGAAGGATACATACAACAATGTGGGAGGTAGGATGTTTCTTAGGATTTTGAGGAGAGAAGGATTATTTGTTGTGTGTGAACAAGTGTTAGGAAAATAGTTCTTGAACTTTACAAAGGCATATTGGTGAAGAAGTGGAGCTTAGGTCTCCCTTATGGTGTCATACTTAGGCTTGGGGGTGATGAGGAAAAGTAACTTGGTTGTTTTGCATCAATCATTGGGTGGAATGTGGCTATTCCATTTCTTTCCAGCTTATTTGTACTCATATATGTATCATGTACTACCAATGTATACATGTGTTGTCTAGTAATTTCCTTCTTAGTTACAAAGCTACTTAAATACATGACTCATACATTATAGAATTTAATGTGTTTCATTTTCTATAATCTCCATGAACTCAGTGTACCAAATTTTTGTATTGCAAATATAAATTTGTGTGAAATCATGTTATAGTATATGGATCGGTAGTATTGGTTATAACATTTGAGAAAATTATGTAAGTAACGAACAATTAATTTCAAATTTTAAGTGGAGCAACCAAATAACATGGAAATTGTAAAGATATACAAGAACATAATTATTGATATTAATCTTCCCAAGAATTTTCATGAATCCCAATGATGAAATCATAGACTATGTATAGAGTCATAAAATCACTCTTTAACTTGCTTAAGTAAATATGGTTCCCTCAGACATGAATTGTATCCTTTAATGGAACAAATCATAAACAAGGTTGCGTGGAAGTGTAGTCCCTGCCAAGCAAGTTACAAGGTAAATTGTGGAAAATGGGGTCGAATTGTAAATGACAGAAGTGTTTGGTGCAAAAGGTATATCACGGAACATGGAACATGGGGCATACAATTTTTTTAGCATTAAGGCATGACTCTGCAGAGAGATAATTGTTTAAGTGTGTCAGGTTGAAGTGGGATAGGAAAAAGTAGTAAAGGAAGATGGAAACTATAGTGAATATGTGGAAAGAAGCATGAAGCATAGGTGGTATCCATGCAGTAAATGGCACGTGGCATGTAGAGGACCATTTATTTTTTGAAAGTATATAAAAAAATACAATTTGTGCATACTAGAAGGAAAAAATTGGAAATTTAAATGCATTTGTCATATAGACTAGTCAAAGATAAAAATGTATGAGGACATAAATTTAAAAGGAGATAAGAAAACAATTTTATTTGAAATATGTCAAAAAACAAAAGTTTGTTACATATTACTAGAAATTTTGAAATATATCAAAAAATAAAAGCATGTTACATATTACTGGAAATTTCAATGGGTTTGTGATATAGACTGGGATTGGGACTCCCAAAAATCATAAGAGAAATATGTACAATAAACAAGACTGTAGAAAGAAGAAAGAGTGCAATACCTGCAAAAAAAATAAATTGAAAGGTATAAGTGTTTGGCTAGAAATTTCTATTTAAAAAAGTGGAATAAATGGGTTGATAAACAAAGAAGGATGTGATCAGTAGACTTACAATGATGGTACATATGATCCCTTTTTATATTTTCTTGCGGCTGTCGTTTCGTTGATGTCATAGATGGCTGTTGGAATCGTGGAAACTACCTGTTTCTTTTGGTCGGTGGCTTGCTTCAATTCCCTTTCAAGCCATTATTGAATTTAGCTTCTCATTGGGGCGACGTTGATCTCATTCTATATTTTTATGTTGAAAAGATAATTTTCTAATTCCCAGAAGTTGATAGAAAGATTACAGAGAGCCTGATGAATTTCCTCATTCTGTACTGAATAGTCGACTAGAAATTCATCGAGATGATCTTGATCATATTCAAGGATGTTGTAAAATGTTTCCAAATAAAATGCCTTAAACATATGAACCTGTTTATCGAACTCTTGCCTAGTTAAGGGAAAGGAGTTTGCAATTAAGTCAGGGTCTTGGAAGTCATTGGTCTTTCCGAGTAAGTTTATTATTGATATCCTTGTGAATAATTTATCTTTCTTTGATATGGCTTATTCACATGACTGAACAATGATATGCAGGTTCTTCACTTTTTCTTTCCATCATGAATTTAATTGACCGATCCAGTTTTTGGATGGAATATCTTATTGTCTTCTTTTTGTTTCTGGAATATTGTTGACAATGGTGCCAAAAGGAAGGATCATTTTTAAATAGAAATGTTCTTCATCTTTTAACTTCTCCTACAAATGTTCGAGAAAACTATGTGCCCTAGTGCCAAGGGAAGTGATGGTTTGTGATGTTTTTCATGCCTCAGTAACCAATTCCATTCCTTTCTTGATATTATTATCCACATATCATCTACAAGATGCGAGGAGGCTAGATGATCCTTTTAAGTTGGATGCAGGGGTGGTAGGCATGGATATTTCCAAAGGATTGACAAGCAATGGCATAGGAATCAAATCCTCTTCCAATTCGTTGACCCGACCCTTCAGTCTTGCATTATTTCCCTCGATGCCTCCAATGGAATCATAAAGTGAATTTTTGCTCACCTTGTGAAGTTGATAGATTTGGGATGAACACATGTTGGCAAGGTCAACTTATGAACGAGATTTTTGTTTCTTATTTTTTACATTTTTTTCTCAATTATCAATTTTTTGTACTGGTTGTGAAAAACAATGCTCTAGAACACGAAGGATTCATATTTGTCAAAAAATTTGGTATCGGATATGTCCATTGGAAGACTATGTTGGATGGTGTCTCTGGGATGATCAAGGTAACAAAGCATGCTATCCAGATCAATGTCAAGCTCCATGTTATCACTCTGAATTTCGGGTGCTTCCGCATGTCCCACATTTGTTTTTCTCTTCTTGTATACTTGAAGCATGTGAGTACTATGAATTTTAGAGTGAGGAGGGTCATTATCTCCTCTTCCATTTGAATAAATCCGAGTTTCTTTGTTGTTGTGGTGGGATGTTGGAGCGATGCTCCGAGATGTCGTACTTTTTGGATTGTTATTTGTCGATTGAACGTTGTTGTCATCGAGGCCTTTCCCCTGTTTCCTATACAATTTAGTGTTTCTTTGCAGTGTGTGTAGGTTGCCAACAACAAAAGCAAGAGCATTGCCACTAGTGTCTATGTTTTCGGACAAGTGTTTTTTGAAAAACGAATCACCGAGGCCAAGTGTTTGTAAATGTTGTTCAAAAATATTATCAGGGTCAAACCCTCTTATGATTTCAACATATATTAGGTTGAAGTTGCTACAATGCACTATGAATTCATCAATTTTGTTGATGTTTTTCAACACGAACTCCCTGACTTTCCAAGGCAGAGGAATGAACTGTTATTTTCTCTTCTTTTACAATAGATGCAACCAGTAGTTGTATTGTCATGCTACTTCTGCAACAAACATTTTTCCAATAATGTGACATGGAAAGAGAGAAGGTTTTTCCATGGATCCAAAAATTCTTATCACAGTGTAATTATCCAAATGTTCAAGTGTCCCTTTCCTGTCTTAAAAACTGGTTTTCGGTTCAGATATGCGGGGATCATCTTATCTTAACAAAAAAACTTTGAAAACAAACAAGAAACCATTAAAAACCTCATAAAAACAGTGGGTATCCTTGTGCTTCCACAAGGCCTAGTATCCAAACGTTACTGGTTCGAATTCCTAGTTGACATTCTTGGACAGAGATGGTTCTGGAAACTGACAATAATGTGTTTTCACAAAAACTAAGTAGTACAACATATAAAATTTCTTTTCCCTTTTGAAGCTTGAAAATTGGGAACATATTTAATGGGAAATTAACTTTCCAGGCAATAAACAATTTCTTGTTTGTTGACTGTGAAATACAAAATATAAAGAGCCATCTAGGAAACAATTGTTGTGGACTCTTGTCTCGTTATTCTTGTAAACAACCAGGCAATTTCACGAAATGGATTTCTAAATGAACTAACCTGGAAGCTTGTGATATCTTGAGGATATAAAATTAGGTCTTCCAATAAATGGGGTAAGAGGTCCAAACCGTTATTATGATTTTCTAGGAACTATTTTCAATATTCTCCTCCGAACGTTAATGTTGCCTCTGGGCAATCTTAACATTTGGCAGAAGACCTGAGGTGAAAAAAAAACAGAAGAGCAGTTGCGTAGTGCAATAATTCTTTTGGCTGAAATAAATTTATCGACGCACCAAGAGACCAGGTCCTTATAGTCAAAAACCTCAGGGACACATCCTCCACGAGAAATCCCAGATGTCCAAATTACTTGTTTCTCTACGGGAGATGTTGAGTAATAAGAATATGCCCTGGACCACTGGAATTTCTGGTCCTTGCGCCCAAACATGTTCACTGTATCTCTACAGAAATGTTGTCGAGATGATGCCATAGGTTTATGAGAACATTGGCTTCCTCCAGACAATGGTTTAAATGAACACTTAGAGCCGATAATGTAACTCTCCGCTAAATCTTGGTTAAATTCTTATGAATGTGAAAGCTCATTGATCCTTTCGCTGATTAATGACAATTTGTATGGGTGGTGCATGATGAACTGTTAGTGGTAAAGATTGTTTATTGCATATTTAGAAATGCGAAGGTGGCGGGTATGGAGAAAATAAATTAAGGATTGGATGTTTCGTGAACATGCCAAGGCAACGATGTGCGAACGACATTTAATTATTTTGAAATCAACACTCGGAACAGATAATATAACCCCCTGCAAATCTTGGTTTAATGCGTATTAATAGGAGATATCCTCGAGCCTTTCTCTCATCAATGAAAATCTATCTGGTTCTTGCATGATGAGCTATTAGAATTAAATGTCGGTAATTGTATATTTAGAAACAAGATATGTATATATATATATATATATAAACAATTTTTTTTCTTTTATTATAGATAAGTGCAAAGGTCATGGAGACCAGGGGGAGAAAGGAACAAATGGAAAGGTCTAAAAAGTGGTCAGACAGTATTCAAAATAGGGTTACAAGGATACTCAAGAGAAGTGAGTGTTCCATGGTCAAATTTTATGTATCGTAATTTTTTACTACAAAACGTGTAAAATGGAAGAGAGCATGATCGAGCAGTGCAACAGCCGATTTGTATATTTGTGGAATTTCAGGAAAGTGGCTAAGTATAGAATAGGGAAACGATTGGGCATAATAATCATTCTCAGAAGCGACGATTGAAGTTTTTGTTAACAGACCAACCTGACAACGCGCAAATGACATTCCATGATGTTTGAAATTAACGCTTGCTAATTGGATGCCTAGAAATAAGATGTTATATATAATTGGTAATTGGTAATTGAAAAAGGTTGCGGGCACAACAAAAAAAAATTAGGAACTAAATATTTCTTGAACCCACCAAATTGACGATCCGCGAAATAAATTTGAATAAATGGAGAAGTATGCAAAGAAGACAGACAGTCTTCAAAATGGGGTGACAATTGTTCCACAAAAGATGTGAGTACCCGATGGTTAAATTGTATTTCTTAGAAGTTTTCAGTGAAAAATGTGTACCACGAAAGAGGGAATGATAGGTAGACCATAATACGAAATACAGTATGATCCGAGTCTGGCTGTAAATTTGTATATCGCGGAAGTGATGGTATTGTTCACGGGTCATGGAACAATAGAATTCCAATCTAGATCCTGCCTACTAGTAATCCGTGGTCGGATAAGTATCTGGGTATGGAATGGGGAAGTGGTCGATCGGTGTCACGATATAAGAGCATGAGTGAAAACGTGAACCCACAAGTCCGCCCATGCACGCAACCATAAAGTTTCCAAAAAATGAATAAGTGACGAGAAAGATAAAGTTCAGGGAAAAGAGAAAGGAATATTTGGCTAAGTTTATAATACCTTTTTATCCTATCTATCTTAAGTTTCATTGAACCCAAAATTATTTTCATTTTACAGAACTAAATAATTAAGTAAATTTCTCCCTAAACCATACACATTTTATATGAATAATTAAAATTAAAATAAATACTTAAATACGTATATATATATATATATATATATATATATATATATATATATATTAATATAAATATGAAAATTAAAATTAATTATCTAAATAATTAAACAAGTTATTCAAAGTTCGATAGAAACATTAAATAAATAATATGAAAATGAAAACTATCATGTTTCACATAATTAACGTTTTTTTAATCAAATCATATCTGTAACAAATATCCCATTTTCCTGCCAAGATATGTACTTGGAAAGAAGTGTGAAGGTGGCGGGCATAGAAAACAGTGACTAGGAATACGATCCATGAGTTTACTTGGTTCTTGGTTGTATGTTGTGTCTATCAATTTGTATATCGTGGGACTCCGAGTCATTTTTTTAGCCATCCAGCCTGCCAGTCTAACTGTCAATTTGTATAGTGCGTAACTCTGGGTGTTGTTTGTAGGACACAAAACTATAGAGGAAATGATTTTCCCTTTAATATAACTTCTATGATGCAAATGTAGTATGTGGTTCATTTTATCACTTTTCCATCCATAAAAAATGGCAATATTGAGCCCGCCATCCCTAGAGCCCGTGTGTCAATTTGTATATCGCGGAGTTCCGAATGTTGTTTGGAGCTCAAGAAAAAATTGAAGTGCAATGTTGAGCCAGCGAGCGCGCAAGTCCGCCTATCAATTTGTATATCGCGAAACTCTGGGTGCTACTTGTAGGAAACAAAACAATAGAGGGCCAGTTTAGAGAAAGGGGAACTGCTTGGTCGAAACGTGTGAATCTGCCAACCCATGCAGCAAGTCATTTTTGAAAAAACAATTAAGTAGCCAGGAAGAGAAATTACAAGGGATAAAAGATTGGGAAAATAGAAAGGTGGAGGGCAGTTTTCGTAAGTGCTAATTTGTTTCAAACAAGCCCCATTGTTGCAAAACCATCATTTTCTACTAATTGTCAGCAAATGCTTTGATGAAGATTAGATTTTATTGCAACGTGTCGGTGTAAGTATATTCTTGATACATTATTCCATGACTGCAACATATTAACTTAAGTATTAAAATTCATTTTCTACTAATTGTCATCAAATGCTTTGTTGAAGATTAGATTTTATTGGAACGTGTGGGTGTAAGAGTGTTCTTGATAAATTCTTCCATGACTATAACATATTATCTTAAGTATTAAACTTCTTTCATTATGGCTTGTTAGCCTTAAAATTTAATAATTGCATGTCTAGAAACAAGAATGACAATTTTTCTGCAACATTGTACTTTGGTATTGCTATGTTCTATTTGCATTGTGAATAGAATTGAACATTGGTTTGAAACTATGTGTAATCCTTTTTCTGTTTTCATAAAATCCTGGTGGATTGACAGAATACATTGTCATATAATTGTTACTTGTTCCATCTTAGAAAAAATTACCTAAGTAAATACAATATTGAAGAACTACGAGACCACTGAACCATGTCAATGAGAACATGTGTTAAATCCAAAAAAGAAGAAGCAATGAAGTCTCGAAGGAATTTTTTTTAAATATCAAATCCATTTAAAAAAAAAAAAAAACATCAAATATTGTACATCTATCCTTAGAAATTGGACCCATTTCTTTGGGCCAAAACATTGAACATATTTTCCACAAACCATAGGCATGGGATCCGCAGTATGCAGGATCCTTGTAGTTTTCTCCTTGATGAATCATCCTGTGGTAAAATTGATAGTTTTCAAAAGCTTCCCGTGAGGAAGAAGAAGAAAAATGTTGTAGGGCAAATGGAATATCCCTTAACTGAAAGTTAGGACAAAACTAGAAGCCACCTCTACAAAGTCAAAAAAACTTTAGGGATGCAGGTTGCACGTGCAATTTCAGAGGCCCAAATTAGTCCATTCTGGGTGAAAGGAGATGACAAGTAGAAATATGCCTTGCACCAATGAGAGTTCATGTCCTCATTCCTGAAGATGTTAATTGTATATCCAGAGAACAAGACAATAGTACTACAAGTGAATATTTTTTTGGCTTTAAATATATCTCTGGTAGCATGAACATATCATTTCATTACAATGAAAGTCTTCCACCCAGAATTGACTAATTTGGACCTATGGAATTCCTAATTTTGAGCTGCAAAGAAACTATTATGTTCAACGTCGGTTTGTTTTATGAAACTCCTTTTCATGTTGTTAGGACCTCCATCACCAAGATGAGAAGTTCCACCCGTTATGGTTGATTTCAATTTTGACACAGGAGTGGAAACAATCTCTACATTTCCATCATCCATTGCCATATCATCGCCCATCATATCATCTTCTTCTGGCTCGGAATCCATGACATCAACCTCTACACTAGCCATCAATGCAACTAGGAAGGTTCTCTAAGCAAGCAGGATTGCCATGGAATTCTTTGGCTTGAAATATATCTCTCGGTGTACCAAGGGACCATATCCTTTTTTGCTCCTAAGAAGAGGGAGATGAGTAGTAAGAATATGCCTTGGAATAGTGGAACCTCTAGCCATTATGCCCAAATGTGTTTATTGTGTCTGGATAGAACTGTTGCCAGAAGTTAATGAGAATTTATGGTTTCTCCAGACGATGTTTGAAATGAAAATTGGTGAGGGATAATATAACCCTCCGTAAATTATGGTTTAATGTGTATCAATGGAATATCTCCTCGAGACTATAGTTTATCAATGACAATCTCCAGGGTTTGTGTGTAATGAGTTGTTACCATTAAAGCTCACTAATTGCATATTTAGAAAAAAGTGTCAAGGTGGCGATGACAACGAAGAGAGATTAAGAATTAGATATTTCTTAAAGGCATCAACCCATCGGTGCACGAAGCATATTGCATCATTTTTTAAATGAATACTTGGAAAGGATAACACTCTTCTCCTCTAATCTTGGTTTAATTTGTAGTAATGACAAATCTTCTCCGACATTCTGGACATTAATGAAAATATTAACAGTTCCTGCAGTATGAACTACTAGCATTAAAGATTAATTATTTTATATCTGGAAATAAGTACGAAGGTAGAGGTGATGGTGAATTTTGACCAAGCATTGTACATTTCCTCCACCCGCCAACCCGCAAAATAGATTCCAAGAAATGCCCAAGTATGGAAAGTAGTCAGATGGGTTAGAAAAAAAAAAGGGTAGAAGATATACCCAGGATACGTGAGAGGCCAATGGTCATATTGCGTTTCAGTGACATATACCGGACGTCAATTTGTATGTCACAGAATTTCGGGTGTTGTTTGTGCATAGGGGAGAAGTGGAAGTGCAATGTCTAGAGGGTAATTTGTATATTCTTGAACTTTCGGTTCTGTATATAAAAGCATGAGAGATTGGGAAAAAGGAAAAATTAAATAGAAAGAGAAATCATATGAGATGAAGGAGAATTTGTTTGCTAATTTGTAAATCGCGAAAGTTTGAGTGCTATTTGCAGGTGAAAAAATAATGGAAACGCAATCTTGAACCTGCCTATGTAGGAACCCTCGATTCAAAAAGTTTGTTCAATATGAAATGAGGAAGCGGTCAGTCGAGCTGGTGATATAAAAGTAACAATGGAAATCTAAATACGGGAATTTGCCAAATCCCGCACCTAGACATTTTTTGAAAAATGATTAAGTAAAGAAACAAAAAGTAGAGGGAAAAGAGAAAGCGGATGGAAATTTTCGGAAGAAAGAATTGGTCTTAACAGTAACTATGGAGTGAAATAAACATGTTAACAGGATCTTCAATCAAGGAATAGATACAACGAGCAATGTTTTTAGTTTTCAGGATCTGTTTGTATAAGAGAAGCATCGAAAAGTTACAAGAAAACCATTGTTTAGATGTTTAAGTAAATTTTTTGTACTGTTAGATTCACCGCAAGTATAACAACAAGAAATTTGAATTTTAATGTCCTCTCATTCATATGATTGTTCCATTAGAATTCACATGATATATATTCTTTTATTTCAATTTGTTTCCTAATTTGTGGATCGCGGAAGTCAGGGTGTTGTTTGCAGGCGACAAAACAATGGAAACACAATACTGAACAAGCCTATCTGGTAACTCGCCTATTCATAAATCTGTAAGACAAAACATTTGTACAATATGAAATGGGGAAGTGATCGGTCAAGTTGGTTATATAAAAGTAAGTGAAATCTAAAGGTGTGAATATGACAACTTCCGCACATACAAAGTTTCCTAAAAACAAGTAATACATACTAAATATGTACTATAAAGTATGTACATGAGATTTTATAGAGCATGTATGGATCCCACACTCCATACTTACCCACTTTTTGGATAGTGGCCTCTATTGTTCTGTGGCCTATAAATAGCACCCATAATTCCGCGATATACAAATTGACAAGAGGACCTATGGGTTGGTTGTGTTAACATTGCACTCCTATTTTTTGTGTCATACAGACAACACTCGGAGTTTCACGATATAAAAATTGGCAAACGAACTCGAGGGTTGGTGGTCTGAAGATTGTGATTGTTTATGGATGGTAATCGCTATCAACTATCTAACATTATCTAAAGACATTATTTTCAATACTAAATTATTCATATTAAATATTGATATTGTACAAGTTTGTAAAATATGAAACGGGGAACCCGTCAGTCAGGCTGGTGATATAAAAGTAAGTGAAATATGAATACGTGAATCCGCCAACTTCTGTACCTAGAAATTTTCTGAAAAATGAGTAATACATACTAAATATGTACTTTTAGAAAGTATGGGCATGAGATTTTATAGAGAATTTATGGATCCCTCATTCTATACTTAGCCACATTTTGGATTATGGGTTCTCGGGTTGGCGGGAACAAAATTGGGCCTCTATTGTTTTGTGTCCTACAAATAGCACCCATAATTCCGCAATATACAAATTGAAATGTGGACCTGTAGGCTGGTTGGCTCAACATTGCACTCCTATTGTTTTGTGTCCTCCAAGCAACACTCATTGTTCCACAATATACAGGTTGACAAACGAACTCCAAGGCTACCGGCCTCAAGATTGTGATTGTTTATGGATGGTAATCTTTATCAACTATCTAACATTATCTAAAAAACATTATTTTCAATACTAAATTTTTAATATTAAATATTGATATTGCACAATTTAATCAGACAAAAAAGTTTGTACAATATGGAATGGGGAAGCGATCGGTTGGGCTGGTGATACAAAAGTAAATGAAATCTGAAGATTTGAATCTGCCAACTTCCGCACCTAGAAATTTTTCGAAAAAATAAATAATCGATACTTAATATGTACTTTTAGAAAGTATGGACATGAGATTTTATAGAGCGTGTACAAATCCCTCGTTTCATACTTAGCCACTTTTTGGATCGCGGGTTCTCGGGCTGGTGAGCTCAAAATTGGGCCTCCATTTTTCTGTTTCTTACAAATAGCACCCAGGAGTTTTGTGATATACAAATTGACAGGTGAACTTGCAGGCTGGCTGGCTCAACATTGCACTTCTATTGTTTTGTGTCCTCCAAAAAAAACTTGCAGTTCCGTGATATACAAATTAACAAACAGACTTCAGGGTTGGCGGTCTCAATATTGAGATTGTTTACGGATGGTGATCCCTATCTATTTTATCATGTTGTCATTGATGCCAATGGTTTGATTGATTGATGTCAAGTGATTGATTGATGTCAAAGGATTGATTGGCTGATGATTTATGTATATAATATGTATTGTCCTTGATGAGAATGCATAGATGAAGATGGATCAATGAGTTGTCATTGATACATGATGAAGATGGATCAATGTGGTTCCATTGGTATATGATGCATTGTTGGAAAAATGTATATATGACTCATTATTG
>SNQJ01S0116646.1:0-12206 GCA_010110895.2 Picea sitchensis | reverse complement strand
ACCATCATGTCAGATCATGTCAACAACATATCATGAAATCAATAGCATATCATCAAAACCACACAATATCACTGTAAATGAAACAACTCAAATAGCCCACTCCCTGACTCAATCCGGAGTCCAAGGGAGTTCCATCGATGCCTTTGCATCCTCAAGGTCTGAAACCCTGCACACTCAATGAAACTGAGTCAGCAACACCTGGCTACATCAATGTAGTAAACATCATGTCATATAACTTAATGCATCATAATCAAGGTTAAGTGGTTCATCATCATAAAAATCCAGATCACTTGCGAGCAAGTGTCCTCAAGGAATAAGTTTTGTCAGTGTGCCAGAGCGGGATGTTACATACACCCCCTCTTGGTCTAAACTTCGTCCCGAAGTTTCTCAGTATAAAGTCGAAATAAATGTACCACAATATCGTAAGTACCACAGTATCATAAGTCTATAAACAAAAATGGAAACTGTTGGCGCATATCATATGCATCCTCCCAGGTCGCCGAGTGCGGACTATAACTGTCCCACTGGACCTTGACCTGATCTACCATTCGACGTTGTAACTGTCGAACGCGCTGATCTAAAATGCAGATTGGCTCAGACGTGAGCGCTCCCTCATCCGATACATGCAAGGAATTCATGTCAATCACGTGTGTAGGATCACTAACATAATGTCTCAAACAGATACATGAAAAATTTCATACATACACCTCAAAGAATCAGGCAAGGCTAGTCGATAGGCCACGGGCCTCTTTCTCTCCACAATCTCGAAAGGTCCCATGAACCTAGGAGAGAGTTTAGCTCCCTTTCCAAACTTTATCAAACTCTTATGCGGTTTAACCCGTAAGAAGACTCGATCGCCGACCTCGTAACTACGGTTGTCTCGGTGCGCATCGGCATAACTCATCTGTCGATTCTGCGCTTCCTTTATCCTTTGTATTTTGATTTGCATCTGCTCTTCCATTTCTTGGATCACTTTTGGTCCCACCAGGACCCTATCCTCAAGCCGATCCCAACTCAAGGGCGTCCGACACGGTCGCCCATAAAGAAACTCAAACGGCGCCATCTTAATGGTGCTCTGGTAACTGTTGTTATAAGCGAACTCTGCTAGAGGCAAGATTTCCTCCCAACGTTTTTGCTGGTCCATGACGTACATGCGCAACCTGTCTTCCAAGGTTTGGTTCATTCATTCTATCTATCCATCAGTCTCTGGGTGATACGCAATACTAAAGTTAAGTTGAGTTCCCAAGGCCTCTTGGAAACTCGTCCAAAATCGTCCGGTAAACACCGATCCTCGTTTGGATATAATCCTCTTAGGCACGCCATGTAGCCTCACAATCTCACTGATGAAAACTCTCGCTATGTCAGGGGCCTGATACGTCGTACGCACTGGAATAAAGTGAGCACTCTTTGTCAGAGTGTCTACCACCACAAAAATCGAGTCGTGTCTCCTTGCCGTCAGGGGCAATCCAACAATAAAATCCATCGAAATGACTTCCCATTTCGATTCCGGAATGGCATGTGGTTGAAGTAATCCTATCGGGTGTCTATGTTCAGCCTTTACTTGCTGATACTCGAGACATATAGCCACAAGTTGACTATGTCAGCCTTCATTGCTTTCCAGAAGAACAAGGGCTTAAGGTCTGCCCTCATCTTCGTGACTCCTGGGTGAGCCATGTAAACGGCTCTATGAGCCTCGCTCAGAATCAACATCCTCAACTCGTCGTTTGACGGTACATAAATCCGACCTCTAAACCTCAATAACCCATTGTTGTCAAAAGTAAATCCCTCATATCGTGGTACCATCATAGTGTTTTGTCCGATAAAATCCTCGACTTCTGTGTACGAGTCATCATCACGCTGTAAGGTGAGAATCTTCTCATGTAGATTTGTTTGAAGAGGTAACACCAAAAAGTTGTGTGGCCTCTGACTCAAGGCATCCGCCACTCGGTTCATTATTCCCTTTATGTAAGTAATCTCTAAGTCGTACTCGCTAAGCAATTCCGACCAAGCCGTTGTCGCGCGTTCAGGTTGCTTTGCGTAAAAATGTGTTGTAGTCCACTATGATCAGTCCTTAATTCAAATTTTCGTCCAACCAGGTAGTATCTCCATACCTTTAAGGAATATATGATGGCTAATAACTCCAAATCATGCGTCGCGTAGTTTTCCTCATGCCTTCTTAATTTCCTTGAAATGTAAGCAATCACTCGTCTGTCTTGCATCAAGACTCCACCTAAACCTTCTTTGGATGCATCTGTGCATACCAAGAAGTCTACGTCCATGTCAGGGACCTTTAGTATCGGCGCTGTTGTCAACAACTCCTTAAGCCTCCTAAACGCTTCTACGCATTTCTCTGTCCACACAAACTTCTTGTTTTTCTTCTGCAACTCCGTGATCAGGCCTGCTATCTTTGAAAATCCCTCGACAAACCGTCGATAGTATCCCGCTAAACCCATAAAACTATGCACTTCTGTGACATTCGTCGGTGCCGGCCATTCCATAATAGCCTCAACCTTTTCTGGATCCACGGCGATACCTTCACCGGAGATGACATTCCCTAAGTAGTGAATCCTGGATTGATAAAAAGAGCATTTGGACAACTTCCCATATAATTTGTGTTCTCGTAAACACTGTAGTACCAGGCGCAAGTGCTCGTCATGCTCCTCCGTCGTCCGAGAGTAGATCAAAATATCCTCAATGAATACTTGGACAAACTTGTCCAAGTACTCGCGGAACACCCCATACATCAAGCTCATAAATACCCCTGGGGCATTTGTCAGTCCAAAAGGTAAAACAATAAACTCATAATGTCCAATCTCGTCTTAAAAGCGGTCTTAGGATGTCATCCACCTTGATCCGTAACTGGTGATACCCTGATCGCAAATCGATCCTTGAGAACACTGTCGCACCCTTCATTTGATCGAACAGATCGTCAATTCTTGGTAAGGGGTACTGATTCTTGATCGTAGCCTTGTTCATTTGACGATAGTCAATTAAAAGCCTGCACGATCTGTCCTTCTTCCGAATGAAATTAATGGGTGCACCCCACGGTGACACACTAGGACGTATCAGTCCCAGGTCCAGCAACTCCTTCAGTTGCATTTTTAACTCTTGCAGTTCCGGGGTCGACATCCAATAAGGCGTTCTCGCTATCGGTTCAGTCCTCGGTTTCAGGTCTATAGTAAACTCCAATTCTCTTTCTGGCGGCATTCCAGGAAAATCCTCTCGACATACGTCCGCAAATTCCTTCACCACCGGAAGGTGTTCTAAACCTTCAGCTACTCCCTTTTTGTTTAGCGCAAGGACCGCATAGAGCTTTCACCCCTTGCGCATACTCTTCCGTAACTGTAAGGAAGAGACGAACCTCAGGGATACTCCCTGGTTCCGTCCTACTATCACACGTCCTTTCCCTTCATCATCTACTATGCTCAACCGTTTCGTTTTATAGTTGAGTATCGCCTCATGCGATTCCAACCAATCCATTCCGATCACAACGTCCTAAGACCCTAAGATCGTGACGTACAAGTTGACCCTCATGATGAACTCTCCTAGGTTAAAGGCGCAGCCCGTAACCTTTCCTCCGACCTTCTGTTTAGCTCCAGAATCCATCTCTACAAATCTAAACTCATCCTATTCGACTCCCTGGGGGTTAGATCCCTCAGGCGTGGATGTTGTTGGAGGCGTCACGCCTCCTCCCCAAACACCCCGTCGTCTGCCTCCGTGGCGTCCTCTAACCATGATTACCGTACACACAACAATCAACTTGATCAACGATAGAATAATCAACATAATCATGTCAACGGAACCTCCTCAGAAGTATGTAAGGATCCTCCTCGTTACTACAACCATTCTAGTGACAGGTGCAAACCTTTTTTTTCTTTTTTTTTTCTTTTATATCACCGAAAAATGTGTGTGTGCGTGTGTACAAGGAATCATCAACAACCCATTCGACTCTGCGTCGCCACCTGACGACGGTGCGACGCAAACAGGATGAACATAAGAAGATGATTACACGACAAGGAAACTGACTGAATGACCACTGACCTCCTGCCCGTCCTACCCTGCAAGGTTAGGACCTCCAAGACACATAATCAACGCTCAAGCCCAGGTTCCCATCGATTTTAACCATTTAAGGTCTCAGGGTTGGCGACTGTTCTGAGGAGCATGGAGGTGTCTAATTCCCACACGACACAACGAACCAGGCCACTACTGACCACAAATCAAGTACAACATAAATAAGGAGACAATTGCGCCCCTTACGGAAGGCGCGCGACAAGGACTCCGACAACAGAACCCAGATTCAACATTATTTACATTATTTACGTGAACCACCTCCCTAACATACTAACTGGGGTAATTTAAGGTACGAAATTTCAGTTTATTGCACCACACATGTTATTAATCAATAATCAATAATTACAATATCGCTGTCATGGAACATTAGCCATCTATCATTATGTCACCATCCGAGCCATGATTCTATAATTACAATACTTCTGAATTGCTACGATCCCAAATTTCCATGACTTTACAAGACAAACATTTCCATAAGCCTGAGATGCTCTCAAATCGAGGTCATCTATTATCATAGGTTCCAAAATTGATTCAATAACCTCCAATCCCAAGTGACTCAATTTTGAACTTAACAACCTAACTTCAAGCCTAGAATAACACTCTATTTCTATGTAGCATCATAGTTGAAATTGCAATTAACGTCATATTTCAAGGGACAATATACAAGGATGCAATCTCTAAAATGACCCGGGACAATATTGGAAAGTGACCCATAACAATATAAAATGACAATACTTATCAATAGCCACAATAGAACTAACACCAATTACATCTTCCAAGTAACCTCCTATCGAATTTAACAATATACCTCATACTTGGAAACAACATCCTAATTAGAAATGGCAATAAATAAAGTAACCCTATTTAAAGGACACATTTGCTTGGATAATAGTGTTAAAATGACAAGGGTAACAATTATTTAATAAGTCTATATATATCGATCACCTCACATTATAATTGACATCAGATGTAATAATATCCATATCATTATGTTAATAATATCCATATCATTATGTTAAAAAAAAAAAAAAAAAAAAAAAGACATCATGCTAAACCCACTGCATTAATTAATAATATGGTCATGTTTTAAAAAGGGACATCATGGTTAAACCACCTACATATAAATAACCTTATTATCAAGTTATGAGTGGGATCGTCAATATACATAGCCATAACAATATTCAAAGGGTCTCGTTTAGGTATCAAATTTCAAAAGAGACAAAACTAAAATAGCCGTAGATATAACTGGTGTAATGAGATACGATGGTCGATTATTTAACCAGTGTAGTTCACCAACTCCAACATCACGGGGTTCTAGTTTTTGGAGAGAAAAATTGACGGACTTAAAGGTTAGAGAACCGGACCAACAACGAACGCAGCTTAATTATATAAAGGGTAAAAGTATTTAAAACGCATGCAATGAATTGGAAACGCAAACCACAGCATAACGCATAAGGTATTGACATGTAGACCCCCCAGCAGACCGGATTTTAAATGCATACGGTATTAAGACGCAGACCACTGCATAACGCATAAAGTATTGACACGCAGACCCCCCCAGCAGACCAGATTTAACATGCATACGGTATATTAAAAAAAACGTAGACCTAGGTAGGGAAAAATCGCAACTGATCTATTAATCCTCAGTCCAACTGAACGCACAGTCACACGCAGACCAATCCGTGGAAAAACGCAGCTAGTATAATAACTCATACCATACCAGTTAACCATTTTACTATTGCTATTCCACGCGGACACCAGCATTGATTTTATCTACATCGCTGTCATCCGTTTATATTTAATTAACAGGCAGTAAATGGTAGTCGACAACAAACTTGGCGTAGTAATTTAAACCATAAGTGCAGTGATAGCAAACTCACCTTATTACCTTGCGGATTAACCAATATCAACATGCGACGGAACGATAACTAAACGCGAATTAAACGGCGAGTAAACAGCGACTTGGACATTATCACTATTAACCAATAGAAATGGTGAATTTAAACTGCGAGTTACTGGCGATTTGAACGATATCTATTTTAACCATATCAACTGCGAATTCAACTGCGCATTAGCTGCGGATTGGACAATAACTCGGCAGCGAACCACTGCAACCAGGCTGCACGAATTCTGGAATGGAAAGGAAACTGGCATGAGACAGGCGACATAAGAATTCACAGAGGAAGGGTTTCAACACGCGCGGGCAAGGCTTACATGGCAGGCAAGTTAACCGACGAGAGAAAAACGCAGAGAAAATATAGTGAACAAAAATCGGGATAGGCCGGAAGACTCCAATGTTTAAAGAATAATTTAGAATACTTTACAAGGTAAGCAATTCTTTAAGCCTGTGGATCGGAAATTCATTTTTTCTTAACAGATCCGCAAATTTAAATTCGCGAAATAGCTTAACCCCAACGCATGTCAAAATGCCTGTTCTGAAGGAAAAACACGGGTCTCTAAGGAATTACATGCAGGGCAAGCGCCCAGGGGTAAAACGCACGGATACAAGGCACATGCAAACGCACTGTACAACAAGGACGCATACATAAGGGCATGGATACAAAAGCATACAAACGATACAACGCACTGTATAACAGTTACAAACGCCCCCACTATAAATAATGCCAGAAGGTAACGCGCATTGCCCCAGCAAGGTAAAAACGCAGATCAAATGTAAAACGCCCAACACGCCTACAATATTTAAAACATCCGCAGTGAATCCCAAGTCTCGGGTCGAACCGGCTCTGATACCATATGAAACGTCCCCTTCGTTATGTCTATGAATAGCGAAGTACAATAATTTTTTATTTTATTTATTTTAAATGAAATAAGAGATTAACAACATCACATAATTCATATCAATGCAAAAACACATGACCTCATAACTAAAGTGACACATGATCAAAATATAAACCAACTCTACCATATCATTGCTGAACGGAATTTCAAAATATAATGCCAAACAATCTCATCATATTATCACCAATAACAATAATTTGCCGAATATAAAACGCTTTCTACTTTACCAATTAAAATCGTACCTTTGCCTTACGCCGCGTTGGAAGATGTCCCACGCTCCGTGCCTCGTCCTGCTTATCGACCGTAGAAGGCTCACCGGTACCTCCTAGCCAAATGCTAGGGGTACTCTACTTCCCCCTTAGCCCCCCGAGCCGCAAAGGGGCCACACAAGAACTAGAGATAGACTAGCGTCTCAGCTCGCCTCCACGGCTGAGCTACCACTCCAACACAGCTGAGATAAACCCAACTCCTCACAAGCAACCCGTCAAGCCACATCTCGGCAGCGTAACGTTACGCTAATCGTTCCCCCCCCTTTTCTTCCTTCCTTTCCCCTCCTTTTATAGAATTTTGAGACTGACCTAATTCATAAATCATTAATTAATTAATTTTTTTAATGACAACCCTCTAAATGTTCCCCGCCATCCAAGTGTCACTCATCCCTATGGTTCTCCACAATTAATTTCTTTTTAATATTTAAAAGACTCAAATCCCTCACTTCCTCAAAAATCACTCCTTAATCACTCCTTGAATCACTCCTTAATTTACTCCTAAATTACTCCTTAATTTACTCTTAATTTGCTCCTTAATTTGCTCCTTAAATTACTCCTTAATTTAGTCTTTTTAATTCTATTATTTAATTCTCCCTTGTTATTTTTATTTTTGAACCCAAAAGATAACTGCAGTTTTTATCTTTTCAATATATTTAAAAATTCTTATCTTTTAATACTCGCCCACTTTTAAAAAAAATTATTCCTTCTTTATCATTTAAAGGCCATGGGTTTCACTTAATTTAATTCCCTCTTTACTTTATCCCCTTTACTTTAATAAGACTTTAATTAACACCTGGGAGGGTTTTAGCTTACGCCCTAGGTTTATTTTTTGTAGAATCTTTTCTTAGGGCTTGTCAAATTTAACTTAGCGATGTTTTTTAATTTAGGTTTTGATTTGAACAGGGCGACAATTTAATTTGGGGAGTCGTTTTAAGAATTTTATCAGGCGTTAAGGTCTTAGGGTCATCTAGGTTGTCTCATCATCATCATCCATGCGACGTGCCCTTCAGGACGCACTACGTGCCCCAAGGGTGCCACTCGCCTCGTTTGCTTTTGTCACGCGACGTGCCCTTCAGGACGCACCACGTGCTCCAAGGGTGCCTCTCGTTGACATGCAATTCTTTGCGCGACGTGCCCTTCAGGATGCACCACGTGCTCTAAGGGTGGCACTCATTGACTTGCATTTCTTTGCGCGACGTGCCCTTCAGGATGCACCACGTGTGATCCAGATTATTTTTGGCACAAAATGAGAGCGAAGATATAATAAAGAAATGCATAGAGATATCGCGTATATCCATTAATATAACAGAAATATATCAGAGATGCAACCATAAACACAGAGATACAGTAATACACGATTTCTATTAATGAAAGAAATGTACAGAGACTGTAAAAATACAGAGTGAAAGACTCGCTAGAATGGTGGCAGCTTATCTCTGGGAAGAGATGTGACGGCTACTCGCATTCGCAAGAATATGATTACAGTGAGGCTCAGAAGGCCTTTTTACAATAGATGGGAATGCCAGAAGTCCTAGACATCCAAAAACCTAACCCTAGGAGATGAAGCGCCAAAAGTCATGTGGGCCCTGTTTGGGTAAGTTGGTGCATCAACTTCCCGGGGTCGTAACTTTTGCATACGATCTCCGTTTTAGGCGTGTGATAGCTCGTTGGAAAGGTATCGTCGAGGAGATTCATTTTCAGGCCTCAATCATGCCTTTGGATATCATTGAGAACCTTTATCTCAAAAAAAATTCATTTAGGCCCTCAAAATGGCCCTAGAAGTTAAAACTTGCTAAAAATAGTAAATTGCCAAAATGGCCAGAAAACTGTTTTGAGCCATTTGGAAAAGGTGGGTGGCCCCCGATATCCACCTGGATCAATGTGCTCCAAGGGTGCCACTCGCTGACTTGATGGATTGGTAGACTCTATAACCCCTAGAGTCAATACTCCGCCAGGTGAAATTTTGGGAGACTAAGGGCTCTAGGGAATAAGGCCCCCTGCCTTATTGCACACCCATTAGAATCATCATGAGCGACTGTCGCAGTCTGCCCTCACGGCATCGTGGATCCTCTCGAACTAGGTAATCGTTAACCTACAGTTCGATCCACGGCGGGAGTGCTAATAGGCTGTGGCAGGGCTGCTGTCACACCTCTCCCTCAATCTCTCTGGAACTCGTGTGTGGCCCCTTTACTCCATATGTGAGTCTTTTCGGCAAGCTATCGTCAGCCTGCATCATTAACCATCATGTCAGATAATGTCAACAACATATCATGAAATCAATAGCATATCATCAAAAGCACACAATATCACTGTAAATGAAACAACTCAAATAACCCACTCCCTGACTCAATCTGGAGTCCAAGGGAGTTCCACCGATGCCTCTGCATCCTTAAGGTCCAAAACCCTACACACTCAATGAAATTGAGTCAGCAACACCTGTCTACATCAATGTAGTAAACATCATGTCATATAACTTAATGCATCATAATCAAGGTTAAGTGGTTCATCATCATAAAAATCCAGATCACTTGCGAGCAAGTGTCCTCAAAGAATAAGTTTTGTCAGTGCGCCAGAGCGGGATGTTACAGCTTTGATATGTCTCCTCTAGCTTTATCCATAGATCCTTGGCGGAAGTGAATTGTCCCATGCTCTCTTTGATAGGGCTTGAGAGTCCACTAAGAATTGTCTTGAGAGCCAATACATCATTCTTTTTTCCTTCCCTTTGATCTTCAAACTTTGACTTGTTCTTCAAAGGAACATATCCAGCGATGGTTGCCTTCCAAATAGCTTCTCCCATTGTCTTCAAATACACTCTCATCTCTATTCTCCAAGTAGAATAGTTTTCCTCATCAAGGATTGGAACTTCATCATCCATTTGTGTGTCTATGGATCTCCTTCAATCTTGTTAAGTCTTGTAGTGAAGTCCCACTCTGATACCAATTGTTGGACACACCTACCACACTTAGAGGGGGGGTGAATGAGTGTGGTGCTCTTTTTCCCAAAACTTCCCTCTTGCACAAAAACTCATCAATTAGCATTCAAAATTTATTCATTACCCATTGTTGTCATTTATAACTAGTTAGATGTGAGAACATAACAACAACATATATCAGCAATATATCATCAACAAGTCATCACCATAACTAACACAAAGAACACAAGATGTATGTACAATTTTCTTTTTATTACGGACTACAATCCTTGGGGTTTATCAACAACAACTGAATAGAGTACAACTCTACAAGAGCACCAGATCCATATGAAAGACTCATATTGCATTCTCAACACCAACTGAGATGAGGCAACAATCCTCAACAGATATCAATCTGTACCATAAACAAGCGCATCAACCATGCACCAACCTGTGCCAAACAAACTGTAATCAACCTGTACCATAAAAAAGTGCATCCAACCATGTACCAAGTATATACCAATCATGTTTCAACCACTCATAAACAATGAATCATCAATATGTACCAACATCATCAACTATACACCTCATGTATGTGCCAACTCATCAACTACTTGTCTCAACCATGACTAGTTTTGGATTAGTCAACAACCCTAACTTGAAATAATCATAACTTTGTACCTATACTAAATAAAGATTTGAAACTGATACCCAATATTCTTCAGTGTGTTTTATACAATTCCTCCAATTGGCACTACCTGGAACCTCTCAGAAAATGAGTTATAGAAAAAATGGCATACCTTGTTGAATTCTGGCTTATTCTAGAGAGCGACCTTGTAGAGCATGCCCTGCACAAAATATTTGATGAAATGATATGAAAATGTTACAAAGAATAATAAATATAGTACCCTAACCCAAAAAAAAATTCTCACTACATTTGGATCTTTTACAAAGAAGTTATGACGCTTTTACCCGAAACACCTGATTTTGACTAGTTTCAGGACTGGCCACAAACCCTATTTTTCACAGAGTGTAACTCCCAAAATACAATGAACCACAAGATTAATTTTTAACCACCGATACTTGGATATGGTTTCTCACTTTCATAGAAATTTCAGGATCTGAATCATTATATAAAAAAAGTTATAGCGAAAATGGTGAGATGGCCTGAAAATAACAAACCTTAGAAAGCACCATCAAAATAATTTATCCTTCCTTGCATTTCGGCCTTCTTTTCTTCCATTTCCTCAGAATTTCGTCTTAGATATCATTTTTAAATCTCATACACCTATAGATATTCAATATTCTCAAGTGTGAGTCAAATGAGAGATCCTTCCCTCTTATTTATACTCTCCAAGTTGCTTCCTTAAAAACATCTTCTAGGTCACTTGGCCCCACTTTCCTTATTTTAGGGTTGGGTCCACTTCTAATTTCTCCATTAAAATTATTATTGAAATAATTTATTTTGTATTCACTCTGAATTATAATACACTCATCACTTCACTTTATTACTTACCTTTTAAAATCTCTTAAACCACTTTGATTACTTTGATCTTTTGGGGCTTCTAGATGACATATGAGGGTCCTCCAACTTCGTAAGGCCATAACTTTCAAACCGTGAGGAGTTATGTGACGTTCTACATACCACCAGAAATGGTATGACATGTACTATCCATATAGAATAGAATTATCTGAAACTATATCATAACTGATACCATTACCCACCAAACAAACTTGGGTCCATTACCCAAATTTGGGGTCTCCAACTTCTCATGGCCATAACTCTCTAACTGTGAGGAATTATGTGACATTCCACATACCATCAGAAATGACATGACAAGAACTATCCATCTAGGATATTTTCCCTAACAAATTCACTTTCCTTCATCTCATTATTCCACAATTAAGCATGGGTTCTCCAACCTTTCTTCTAGGATAACTCAATCCGTAAAGCATCTTCCCATGACGGATTTCACCATAAGGGGACCACTTTGGAGTTCATCCATTTGGACACCTTATCAATCATGATAAGACAATAATGAGAGCATGGGTCCTCCAACCATTATTCTAGGATAACTCAATCCGCAAAGCATCTTCCCATGAGGGCTTTCACCATAAGGGGACCACTTTGGAGTTCATCCATTTGTGCACCTTAT
>SNQJ01S0116645.1:27843-39755 GCA_010110895.2 Picea sitchensis | reverse complement strand
TTTTGATTGGAAGATCTATTTTTGATGATCCAAAATTTGTGATAAAGAGGAAAAAGAGGAGAATTGTTATTTTTCCCCATGGCAAAGGGTTTTACAAGAAATAATATTAGTATTCCTCATAAAAACTCAAACATGGCATCCGAAGAAAGTGAAGACTCAAAAAACATGCTAACCCAATTAAAGAACCAAGTTGATGAAATGAGTCTTAGTATGTTGAAACCAATGGATTTATCACATTCTTGGGAATACCTTAAAAATGAATTGAAAAATAAGATGGAAAAGAAGATGTATGGATATTGGGAGCATATGGAAAAGATGTTAGAATTTCAAAATTCCATGTCTTCCATGATCTTACATGCTCTAGATGAGATACTCCCTATAGAAGATATTGAAATGCAAGGAAATCATGAAAATGAGGAGAACAAGGTTTTTGAAACTAAATCACATAAGAGGAGTATTTTGTCACATTTGAAGAGCACAAATACTAAATCTCAGAATCATGATTCTTCATTACTCCAAGATCCACATCATCAGGGCTTCAAGTCAACACCAAGGAACTACTGCATTCCGAAGATAAATATGAGGAAGTTTGATTGTAAATATCCTATAACATGTATATTCCAGATGGAGAAATACTTTGATCTACATCAAGTGCCAAGCTTACCAAAGGTATGTATTGCAATATGGTTCAATATTCTGATCCATCCACCTATGATGAGGTTGTGGGAATCCGTTATGAGAAGAAACCATGTAGGAGGAGTATGACTCACTCCTAGAGAATCAAACTTGGGATATGGTTCCACTTCCACCAGAAAGGAAGATTTCCAGGTGCAATGGGTCCACGAGATCAAGAGGTACAGGCATGACAGGTTGCCAAAGTACTTCATCATATCTATAATGATGTATACATCTTCACGAAGACTTTCAGTGAGCAAAAGTTTTAGACTTTGTGGGATCGTCTTGGAGTGAAGAACACAGTTGCATAGCAACTGGATTTTCTTCTTTTGATGCATTGTCTTTTGATGCATTGCACATGAGTACCTAATATGGCCTAGTTGTCGAGACTCATTTTTTATTACTCCATAATGATGTTCAAGGGGGTGTGGGAGATATTTATAGTTTCGACTCACTAGTTCATTATTAGTTAACTGGAGCTAGTTCTATTATAGAATTTCTATTTTAGACCATCATTATTATGCATTCATGCATTCCTAAGGAAAAGTTCATTGTTAGTTTGTTTTTCTTAATTATGGAATGTTATTTCCTATATGAGTGTGTATCACTCATTCATTGAATCATTTGATATCAATTAGCTCATTGGAGTAGTGTGAATTTATTTTCTCATTCTTCCATATTGAATCTCTCATCCTTTTCTTGATAAGCTTTGTTTGTACTTGCTTTAGCTAGGTCTCTTATGTAGGTTTCGATGAAACATTAACACTCCTAGTGTTACATTATATACAACTTTAGTAGGAGTATGGTTCAATATGTAATTGGTATAGTTAAGCTTCAATCCAAAACATAGGGGGTGGATTCATGAAATGAATCATGCAATTATCCATGTACTTTAGGGGTTGGTGTTATCCCTTGACCACATCATTCTATTGCACTATATAGGGGATAGTGTGTTGCATTTGAATTCCTTCCAAAGAAATATTTGATGAACTTCTTGTTAACATATTTGTCTACATTATCTTAAATAAGTCTTTGAATATAATGACCACATTGATTTTCAATAAACACCTTAAAAACGAAAAAAAATATGAAAACTTCACTTTTGCAAGTAAGAAAACAAACACAAGTGCCCCTAGAAAATCATCAATAAAGAACAAAAAATACTTATGACCAAAAACCGAAACATAAAGCAAAGGACCACACAAGTCACTATGAACAAGCTCCAAATGTGTTAATGTGCACCAAGATGCATCTTTGTCAAAACTATCCCAATAATTCTTTATGAGAACATGACCCAAACAAACACCATTCGAACATGAAACAAGAGGAAAAATGTGCACCATTTTGTAATTACATGGTTGTTGGAGTAAGTGGAGTGTCCAAATAGCTCACGTGAAAGTAGACTCAAATGATTAGTGTGAGCGACAAAAACATAAGAAAGTGAAGATGGCCCAAAATTATCAAACTTGTACGGTCTGGAAAAACCATCAACACTACCTAAAGCTATTAATGTAGAGGATCATGAAGATATTTAATAACAACACTATGCAACGGAAATTTATAGTTTAGTTGACAACATAATCAATTATTTGGAAGATAGGCAAAAGGTCGCAAGAGAGATTGGAAACATCAAGTACAAAATGGTTAAAAACAACACCATCCATTTGAGCAATGTCTGATCCAAAGACTCATAAGAACCTATTATCACCAACTTAAATATGCTTGTGTTACAATCAAGTGTATAAATATGGACTTTTCCTTAACCATATAATGAGAGGCCCTTGAGTCTAAAATCCAATCAAACACAAAAGAAGATTTTACATTGATGCTTTAGGTAGAAACATAAAGGGCCTACGCTTTAGAAGAAGGAAGATAAAGTTTGATGTTGTGTTGCTTCATAGTTGCCTCCAATGCTTACATCTTCTTCCTAGACTCTTTTCCATTGGACTCTTCTCCCTATTATGGATTTGAAGTAATGGAACATTGATTGGTTTTGGGCCTCTTGCCCCTTATGTTTTTCTTGGATTTCTTATTCTTGGGACCTTTCTTTTGCTACACAACTAAGGCCTTATTCTTTGTATTTTTAGAAATGACACTAATGTGCAAGAGCTAAAGTTTCTCTCACATTTATTAATACAAAAATTATTCCAAACTAAACATTTTATAAGTATCACCAATGGCTTCCTTTCAAGAATAAAATGTAGAAACAAAAAAAAAGTAAGGCTCACCAAGTTTAGAAAGGATGGAAAGTATCATATGATCATTAGACTTCTTCATACCACAATTTGTAAGAAAAGGTCTCAAAGTTTGAATCTTGATATGTAATCTTCAACATGATCAATGCCAGCGACATCAAAAGAAATTAGTTGATTCTCAAGAAGATGAACTTGGTTTTCGTTCCATTTACCAAACCGTTGCTCACGTTTGGTCCAAGATTTATTTGCTTTATCAATCCCTTAAAAATGAAACTTGAAATCTTTAGATATGGACATACCAATGAGTTAACGAGCTTTAGCGTTTTTGTTTTCCCACTTGGTTTTCCTCAAGGAATCCAAAGGTGCAACTTGTGTTCCCAAAGTAATCCTCGATAGTCCCCTACTTCTCAATAAATCTTCCATGTGGGACTTCTATGAGATTAATTAGTACTTTATGAACACACTTCAATTGATCTAACCTAATTGAAGAACATAAATCAAATGACTATAACTGCAAAAACTAATTGCACCATTCCAAAGTACATGAAAAAGAACACTTAAAAAAAACGACACTCAAAGGCATGCTCATATGACCAAGATATGTCCTTCAAAAGTTCCAAAAACAAGGATTAGGAGGAGGTTTCTAAGAAAACTTCAAAACAACAAGCACTTAACAATTAAATTTCTAGAAACCAATTACACCAGTATGTAGAGCACATAAAAATACACACTTTGCAAAAACACATAATGAAAACAAGGACAAAATAAAGAATTTGAGTTCGAAAAACACCTTTGAAAATTGAAATCACAATAGAGAGAACTTTGTCAAAGTACCAATGTGGCAAAGGACACGACAAATTGTTGATAGGGCGTGACACTATTGACAAAGCATGCTAATGTGGCACTAACATGGCCTTGGTTACTAGGCATATTGTTGATGTGGCACGTGATGGCATAGTAGTGACACATGGGAAATGACATGGGAAGGTGCTAACATAGCACGGTGACACGTCACAGAGTGTTGACATGGCAATCTAAGTCTATGTATCTCCAATCAAAGTCCAAGGTGACATGGTGTTGAGCATCATGGTAGTCCCCAATTGGGCCTACGTAGCATGGTGGCCATGTCGTGGTTTTTGGTTGGTCTAACTCCAATCAAAGGATGAGGGTAGAAGGATTGTTACAAAGGTTGTGGAAACCAAGGTGAGGGTGCCCACATGGCCAAAGCATCGCCCAAAAATCCCACGAGAAGCAGTAGTACCAAATAAAGAGGGACCATCATTTCAAAAATCGATTGGCAGTGCCCATGAGAAGGAGCATGTGATCAAAGCATTGTCAAAAATGAGGGGCTCAATTGTTAAAAGTAGGGATATGCAGTAGGAGGAATCCATAGGCTTAGCAACCAAAAGTGAAGCATGCAAGCATAGGAAAAAGCGAACTCAACCTCCCACAAATTTGTCTTGCAAACATAGAGTACTAATCCAACAAAACCGAGCAGGGCCAAACGAAAAGGTCACAAATACACACAATTTGTTGCAAAACCACAACAAATGTTGAAAAACCAAGACTTTACCAAAATAAACCAAGAACAATGGTGTAAATATATTAAATCAAAACTTTAACAAACCAAAGTTCATTATCCTCATTCAAACATATGACCATGATTCATTTGACAAAAATATTTTATATTTTGGGTATGTAGAGGTCTTTCTCAACGAAATGAAAGGTAGACTAGACTGAAATGGGTATTCCAAATGCAATGAAATGATAAGATTGTCCACAATGCAATTATTTTGTGAACTTGAACAATAAGATTGGATCTTCAAGAGTTGATAATAAGATCTCTACAAGTCTAATTTTAGAGCCAAAAGAAATTTTATGAAGCTCTTAAGATACTCAAAACAACTATCGAGCCTCATCATGAAAACAACGAACAAGCCTTCAGAATGAGAATAAAACACTCAATGGTTGTAGCAAGCTACCTCAATCTTCAAACAAAAAATGGTTTTCTTCACTAACACTATGATACCATATTGGAAATGATAGGTGGGCAACCACGGAGGGAATATCACGAAGAAATAACTCACACTTATCAAAGCTAGAGCTAGCAAGACTTACATGATAAAAGCGTCAAAAAGATAAACATCCACGAAGTAACAAAAAATTGTATTATAACTAAAGGAAAAAATGATACATCAGATACAATACTCTACTCTCTATTATTGGAGAAATTTCTATTTTCGGCACACTAGTTCAGTGGAAGTTCACTGACTAGTTCTAATTTAGACTTTCTAATATTAGACCATCACTATTATGCATGCATTATTAATTATAGGAAGTCATTGCCTATATGAGTGAAGATCACTCACTCATTGATAAGATCATAATATGCATGGATTATTATTTTTCATTATGTATCTCTCTTCATTTTCTTGATAAGCTTTGTTTGTGTATGCTTTAGCTAGATCTCCTGTGCAGGTTTCCATGAAATAATGACATGGTATTAAAGCTATGTTGCTTGGAGCAAGCTAGACAAGACAAAGAATAAGGAAAATCAGAGTTTCAGCGAGCTAAATCCATGGTCGTACCTTTCAACAGTTATTCCTCCAAAAATATTACATTTTTGAATAAACGACCCACGCAAAAAGTAAATCGACCCATTTTGGAAGTGGGGTTTCAACCGTTTGGCGAGATTCTTCATCGTTTGATCAGAAAGTAGGCTGCAAGATAGCCTCATGAAACTGATATGAATCCGTGGTCGTACCTTTCTATAGTGATTACTCCCAAAATATTAAGTTTTTGAGGAAACGACCCGCCTAGAAAGTAAACCAACCCATTTTGCAAGTGGGTTTTTTACCGTTTGGCGAGATTCCTCACTGTTTGATCAGAAAGTAAGCCGCAATATAGCCTCCTGAAACTGATTCGAATTTTCACTTAAAGTGCCCTTTCTGTCGTGATTTCTTAATTTTTCACTTACAAATTGAGAGTAAGTTTTTAGGGGTTCTTAGAAACAGTGGGAGAGATGGATAAGACAACTATTATACAATCAAACTTGGTGGTAATCCTCACACCATACAATTATTTTGATTGGAAGCCCAAGACGACATTCCAACTCAAAAGAAAATGACTGTATAATTTGACGATGGCGACAGAAACATAACCTACATCAGTGATCGAGAAGATGAGATGGGTGAACCGTAAGGATGAGGCCATATGACTACTTCTTGAGTTAATATCCACTGATTTATGGTTTCATGTTGTTGCATGCAAGACTCCAAACGAGATCTGGACCACCTTGGAATGACTCTTTGGAAAGCAGGATGAGATGCGAGGTCATGTGCTTGAGGTAGAGTTGAATACCTTAGACCCTAAAAGTTTTGATAATATACAAGATTTCTTTACTAAATTTAAATCTTTGATTTTGAGCTTGGTTGAATGTGGTATTGACAAGTCTACACAAGAGAAACAACTTATTCTAACAATATTGGCCAAGCTAGGACCAGAATACTTACAGATGGGCCTCATGAAACATCCCAAAGCACATGCGCCCACTATGCATGATGGAAAAAGGTCATCCAAACAGAATGAGGAGGGATATTCCAAACCCTTTAATGATTCTTCAGGTTCCAAAGATTATTCAGATTCCAAGAAGAAGAAGAAGGGAAAGCAATGCACTTACTGCAATAAATTGAATCATGAAGAATCCACATGCATGAAGAAACATATTGATCTTATGGCATAGACACTTTAGCAAAACAACCTTTATAGCTTCATTCCAGACGGGGTCAAGAAGCAGAAGGAAGAAGATCTTGCTCCTAAGAAAGGTAATCATCATGCTCTGGTTGCAATTAATTCCTCATCTAATTCATGGATTATAGATTCTGGTGCATCCCATCATATGGCATCGAAATATGAAGTCTTCTCTTCTTTGAGTCCATGCTCAAGACCCCCTATTTCCATGGGGGATGATACTCCAGTAGCAGTAGCAAGAGAAGGGAAAGTGGAACTCCACAATGGCAGTTTTGAGAATGTTCTACATGTTCCAAAGTTTTCTATGAATCTGCTCTCAGTTTATCAGATCACTCAGAAAGGTAAAAAGGTTGAATTTACATCAGATTCAGTTTCAATAATTGACATGCATGACAATTCCATTGGTGAGGTGGATCACAAGTCAAGGTTGTATAAATTCACTAAGTTTTTTGACGATGACTCCTCTATTCTACTTACACATAAGGAGAGTACTTTGCATGCACCTTCAATGCAACATGCATATACTCTTGTGCTTCCATCAGTTTCAGACATCAGAGATGATTCCATACACTCATATTTTGTACATGGAAATAAGCAGGCAATACAACCAAATAAGAAGCCAGTGTTGAAGCTTCAATAGATTCCCAAGAAGGCACAGTTCACACTTCAGGCAGTAGGTATCCTTGCAGGGAATCCATTGGATTCAAGGAGGACTCGATCTCAACATGAGGAGCCTTCTCATGTACTTTCAGCTTCAGAACATGCGATGCCCATGCATTGTTATATGGTTCAATCTACTGATCTGCAAACTTACAGTAAGGTTGTGGGAAATCCATTACGACAAGAATCCATGCAGGAGGACCATGACTCTCTCCGAGAGAATCAGACTTGGAATCTCGTACCACTTCCACCAGAAAGGAATATTTTCAGGTGCAGATGGGTCCACAGGATCAAGAGGTACAAAGCTCGATAGGTTGCCAAAGGACTTCATCAGATCCATAAAGATTTCTACATATTCGAAGACTTTCAGTGAGCATAAGTTTCATACTTTGCGAGATCTTCTTGCAGTGAAGAACACAGTTGCCTAGTAGCTGTCATTTTCTTCTTTTGATACATTATCTTTTGAGAGGGGGTTTTGTTCCCACGTGGTTTTCTCTCTTTCCTCACTTTTATTCATTATTCATTAGTTGCATTGTACATGAGTACCTAATATGGCCTAGTAGTCGGGACTAATTTTTTACTCCATAGTGATGTTCAGGGGGGGTTGTTGGAGAAATTTCTATTTTCGGCACACTAGTTCAGTGGGAGTTAACTGACTAGTTCTATTTTAGACTTTCTAATATTAGACCATCACTATTATGCATGCATTCCTAATTATAGGATGTCATTTCCTATATGAGTGAAGATCACTCACTCATTGATAAGATCATAATATGCATTGATTCTTATTTTTCATTGTGTATCTCTCTTCCTTTTCTTGATAAGCTTTGTTTGTGTATGCTTTAGCTAGATCTCCTGTGCAGGTTTCCATGAAACACTGACATCTATGATACCCAACAAGTGACCCTCCATGCTCTTTAAACATAGATCATTGACCAATCAAGTGATAACACACAAATCAATTGTTAATATGATAGAGGAATATGAGAGCTATCATATCACTTATGCACAAGATAAATGATGATCATTGAATGAATCAACTACAAAATAGACTAAAAGCACACATGGCTATAGTACATTAGGCCAAGCCGATCTTAAGAAACTCCTAATCTCTAATATCCTTGTAGTGAAATGTTGACAGTGATTTCTCCATGTAAGTTATGTATTTCATAGCATTAGAATGTGTATTAACTCGGGACATTTATAATTCATTCATAGACATGAATAGAAAGTTGTTCCAAGAAATGTACTCAAAACAACAATCATATGTATTGCATGGTGGTGACAATACAATTCAATTTTTAAGGGGCCTCTATATACATGATGTGACACTCTCTATGGCTATATTAGGACCACCTTGGTTCACCAATGTGCATGGCACATATTGCACATAACACATGTACATTATTGAAATGCTCATGTATGTTAGTTACCTTATGCTTTATAATTATTACATGACCATCACATTATATCATGACTCGTATTACATGTATCTAACTACATTATTTTACTGATACCCATTTTGTTGATGTTTTGTAGCATCGGGGAGGTATTCTCACATTGGCCTTGGTTTTGGGCATGTGGGAATCTATATTGACACTCACATTGCATTTTTTATTTTGCGAAAACCACTTTATATAGAGTTGGGGCTTGGAATTGTTGTTGTTGGGGCTTGGCACCCACTTGGAGGAATAAACAATTCTAATTTAATGTTGAGTTTGGTGAGAGGCTTCTAAACTCACTTTTAGATTCCTATAAAAGGAGAGGCAATATGAGGAGGCACCACACATCTTATTTTTTCATCATGTGTTTGGCATGTGTAAGTGAGCACTCTTGCCAAGGAGATTGAGGAGGCAATTTCAGCAAGGAAATTCTTCGCTTTGGCAAATTTGATCTAGGGGTTTTTGGTCTTTCTTTCTCAGTTTTTCTAGCCAAGGAGGAAGAGTTGCACATGTGAGTGAGAGTGTAGGAAAAAGTCGCACGTGTGAGATCTATACGACGCATTTATTGCAGACTGTACCACACGTGTGAACCGCAGTGGCAGATTAAACCACACGTGTGAGTCGTATAGTCCGTACAACATGTCGTTCCACATGAGAGGACCATACAACTGCAGATCGGTCATACAATAGACCACACGTGTGAGGAGGGTTGACGCAGGCAAGAGTACAGGTGACATTAGCTAGGGTTTGCAACAGAGTTGTAAGTTGGAATATTTTCCACAATTTGTTGAAGTTATATTTTTTCCCTCGAGATCCTCAATCTAAAAATTTTACTCGATAATTTTTTTTGTATCTTGTGCATGGATGATTTGTCTCTGATCTTTGTGCTTCCGCTATAATTTCCTGTCATAATTTCAGTGTAAAATTATTCAGTGATAACATCCCTAGTTCACTGTTTGAGGTCACTTGGAAGTAATTTTTAGATATGAAATTGAATGTATTGAATGCTTAAATTTGAGATTGTATCAAAGCATAGGCTCGAGAGAGAGAAGATCATCTTCTTGAAACACGGGTTGCTACTAATTTATTTGTTACTGCATATTTGTGTTCTCGTTCAAGACTGGACACGATGGTGGGCACTCTTAGAGTTGAGCACATGTTGGAGGGGGCCAAAAATTTTAGGGCATGGAAGGCTAGGATTCTTTTCCTTTTAGAAGAGAATGATCTCAAATATTACATTGAGATGCTGATTCCAGATCCAAATCATGCACATGAATTTACAACTCATAGGAAGAAGGAAGTGAAGGCCAAGTGGGTGTTGTTGGATTTTGTGAAAGATCACTTGATTCCTTATATTTCCGAGAAGAAGACAACAAAGGATATGTATGATGCTTTGGTGGGCTTGTACTAAAGCAAGAATGCAAACTGAAAGTTGATTTTGAGGTATAACCTCTTATATGTTGAGATGTCAAAATCAGATACATTTGCTAGCTACCTCATGAGGCTCACTCAGATTCGTGATCAACTAGTAGCCATTGGTGAGGCAATTGATGACACAGAGTTGGTGAATGTGGCATTAAATGGTTTTCGTAGGCCTTGGGAACCATTTGCGCGGGGGATTTGTGAACAAGAGAAGTTGCCACCATTTGACAGACCATGGATCGATTACATCCTGGAGGAGGTTTGGATAGAGTTCAGAAACAAGAAGAGAGGTAGTGATGATGAGAACCAGGCCCTACTTGCTTATGCTAAGAAGGGAAAAGGAAAAGATTTTGGGAAGGAGAACACAGGGAGAGAAGCATCTCCAAAGAAGTGGAAGAAGGACCTTAGTAAGGTCAAGTGATTTGCTTGTCATAAGCTAAGTCACTATGCTTCATAGTGTCCACAATAGAAGAAAGGGAAAGGGAAGCAACATACATCATCAGTAGAGGTGGATGAGGTTGCAGATAGGCTTCAGAGGAAGTTCTTACTGGTCTTCGCCCTTTCTGGTATAGTTTCCAATAGTGAGACTTGGTTGGTGGACAGTGGAGCTTATCGCCATATGACAGGATCACGAGGGTCACTCACCAGTTTGTCAGAGGAGGACTCATCATTGCAAGTGGAGCTTGGTGATAATGTCAAGTATGCAGTCAAGGGAGCTGCGACAACTTTGTTTCAGTTGGAGTCCGAGAAGCCTCTCAGGATGAGTGATGTGTTATATGTGCCAGGATTGAAGAAACTACTTTCTATCTCAGCTATGGAGGACATAGGGTATGCAGTAGCATTCTCAGGTGGACAAGTTTTTGCATGGCTGAGAGGATCGAGCATTGATTCAACAAGGGTCATTGGTGTTCGTGATGGTGATCTTTACAAGTTGACTGGACAACCAGCCCAGGCCTTGATACATAACAATGATATTTTATGCGAGCTTTGGCACAGGAGATTGGGACACTTGCATTACAAGGCTTTACCAATGTTGAGGAAGATGGTTATAGGTCTTCCAAAGTTTGGAGCAGAGCACCAGCATGTATGTAGGGGTTGTGCACTTGGCACTTGGCAAGAATGCCAAGGCTTATTTTCCAAGTAGTGATAGTAGATCCAAGGGGATCTTGGATCTAGTACATTCGGATGTGTGTGGATTGATGTTAGTGACATCTTTGAGTGGTTACTTGTACTATGTGACCTTCATTGATGATTATTCTAGGACATGCATCTTCTTCATGAAGACCAAGGATGATGTCTTCAGACGATTCAAGGAGTTCAAGGCTCGGGTCCAGAATCAAACAGAGAAGAAGATCAAGGTCTTGAAGTCATATAACGGGGACGATTATACCTCCAACGACTTAAATGATTTCTGCAAGGAGGCAAGGATCAAGAGGTAATTGACAATGCCTTATAACCCACAACATAATGGGGTTGCAGAGAGGAAGAATTAGACCATAGTTGAGGCTGTCAGGGCGATGTTGCATGACTAGGATCTACATATGTTGCTTTCGGCAAAGGCGTGTAACATGGAAGTCTATGTTCAGAACACGAGTCCTCATAGGATCTTTGAGAACAAGACTCCTAAGGAGACATTTGTTAATGTTTTATGCCATTATTATAGTTTTTTGCATTTCAATAGATAAGAGCATCATAAGAACAAGATCACTGAGAAATACACATTCACAAGAGACACAACATTTATCCTGGGAAACCCTATAGGGGAAGA
>SNQJ01S0116645.1:0-27833 GCA_010110895.2 Picea sitchensis | reverse complement strand
TCTAGGAGGTCCCGAGAGACCACATCAAAGACATGTGGTGAGGAGCAAGAGGCTCTGAAGGTTGAGGAGAGTACATGTCCATCCAATGTAGGGGTTTAACCTTCAAACCATGTGGAAAAGTCAGAGGAGTCAGTGAATCCAGAGGACCTTTCTAGTGACGAGGACACGAGGCCTAGATGGCTTTGGGATACTTTGAGAGATGTAGAGTGGCATGCAACACCTAGGGGCACTTTCAGAGAGAGTAGGCCTTCATAGAGGTTTTCAAGCTATGTGGTCGTTATGAGAAGCATCATTGATTTTGAGGCTTCCAGTTTTGAGGAGTCAATAGGCCAGCATGTTTGGAAGGATGCCATGATGGAGTAGTGTCAGTACATCATGAAAAATGATGTGTGGGACATAGTTCTGAGACGAGAGGGGAATTTTGTGGTGACTTCCAAGTGGATCTATATGATCAAGCATGTGGCAGATGGTAGCATCAAGAAGTACAAGGCAAGGTTGATGGCGAGAGGGTTCTCCCAGAAAGAGGAAGTGGACTATGAGGAGACTTTTGCTCCAGTCGCCAGGTATACTCCTATCAGAGTTGTTATTTCTCTTGCTTCAGTTATGGGGTGGAGGATACATCAAATGCATGTGAATACAACATTCTTCAATGGTGTGATTGAGGAAGAGGTGTACATAGAACAACCTCGGGGCTTTGAGGTACATGGGAGTGAGTCTCGTGTTTGCAGGTTGAAGAAAGCTTTGTATGGACTCAAGCAAGCACCCAAGGCATGGTACTCCAGGATCGATGAGCATTTGCAGTGCATGCGCTTCACCAAGAGTGAAGCGGATCCCAACTCATATCTCATATGGGTTGGTGAGGATCCTCTTATATTGGTGTTGTATGTTGATGATCTATTCTTCACGGAAGTAAAGAGGCTCATATCCAGTTGCAAGAGGGATTTGGCTTCAGATGTCGATATGAAGGATATTGGATTGATGCAATACTTCTTGGGATTGGAAGTGTGGCAGCAGTCGAGCAAGATCTTCCTCGGACAAGGCAACGATACAATTGATATATTGAGGAGGTTCGGGATGATGGATTGTAAGTCCATGACTACACCTATGATTACCAATCTAAAGAAGTTGGGGGCTTCAAATTTAGATTGTGGATCCCACGATATACAGGAAGTTGATTGGTTCGTTGATGTATATGGTCAACACCAAGCCAAATATTTTCTTTGTTGTCAACACCTTGAGCCAATTCATGGTTGAATTGAGGCAGGTGCATTGGGTAGCAGCGAAGCATGTGCTCAGGTACCTTCGAGGTAAAGATGGATTTGGTCTTAGATATGTCGAGGGTGATGGAGTGAGGTTGCATGGATATTCAGGCTCAGATTGGGAAGGTAGTGCAGTTGACAAAAAGAGAACTTATGGTGCTTGTTTCAGTATGGGATTAGCAATGGTTTCTTGGTTCAGTAGGAAAAAAACTTTTGTGGCACTTAGTTAAGCAAAGGCAAAGTATATAGCAACTAGTTTGGCAAGTTGTGAGGCTACTTGGCTTTGCAAGCTTCTTGCAGGGTTAAGTGGTCAGGTATTGGAGCCTACTGTGATTTACTGTGATAATCAGAGTTGTATCTAACTCTCGGAGAATCCAGTGTTTCATGACAAGTCGAAACACATTGAGATCATATACCACTTCATCAAAGACAGGGTGTAGAAGGAAGTTGTGAAGCTCCAGTACATTTCCACAGATAAGTAAATTGTAGATATTCTCACCAAACCCCTAGTGAAGCGGAAGCTTGTCTACTTCAGAGACAAGTTAGGAGTGGTGGATAATACCTCCTTCGCTAATGAATGTTGATGTTTTGTAGCATCGAGGAGGTATTCTCACATTGGCCTTGGTGTCGAACATGTGGGAATCTCTGTTGGCACTCACATTACATTTTTTATTTTGTGAAAACCCCTTTATATAGAGTTGGGGCTTGGAATTGTTGTTGTTGGGGCTTGGCACCCACTTGGAGGAATAAACAATTAGAATTTAATGTTGAGTTTAGTGAGGGGCTTCTAAACTCACTTTTAGATTCCTATAAAAGGAGAGGCAATGTGAGGAGGCACCACACATCTTATTTTGTTATCATGTGTTTGGCATGAGTGAGTGAGCATTATTGCCAAAGATATTGGGGAGGCAATTTCAACAAGGAAATTTTTCACTTTGGCAAATCTGATCTAGGGGTTTCTGGTCTTTCTTTCATGGTTTTTCCAGCCAAGGAGGCATCGCACGTGAGAGAGAGGAGGAAGAGGTCGCACGTGTGAGATCTGTACGATGCATTTATTGCAGGTCATACCACATTTGAATTGCAATAGCAGATTCAGTCGCAAGTGTGGGCCATACAGTTTGTACAGCAGGTCGTACCACACGTGCGAGCCATATGTTGAGGAAAAGATATGAATTGATCTTACTCAAGCATTTTCAGACTTCACTTGGCTAAAGCAAAGTAGATGAGAATATTACCCTATGTTTATAGCCAACAAAAATAACATCCTAACTCACAAGTATTAATTACGAGTGCTTAGGTTAGACTTTTATCAACAAAAAAGCTTGTTGGTAATTCACTTTTTATGTAATTTTCTGAATATATTAGTTGTTGAAATAAATGTAAGAACAAAAGTAAAGACACCAAGATGATAATCAAGGTAAAGACACCAAGATGATAATCAAGATAGTTGAGACATAAAACAATTATTTATTTCATTCCAATTCATCAAAGAGTCATTTTCTTTACAAAATCTCATACATAAATCTTGGACCAAAGTCAAACTTAGAAATCCCTGATAAAACATACAAAAGGACCTCTGACAGAAAACCAAAATTGAACTCTAAAAGCTGGATCAACTTGCCACAGATTGTTGCCCACTCGACTTTGCACAATAGTCTTTATCAATCATGGAAGTTGATTCACAAACAGACAAGTCTACATAGACTATCAAAGATAGATCAACACCTATGAAGAACATGTGTCTGAATGATTTGATTCAACCCTGAATATTGTTGTCTACAATAAGACCCTGCTATCACAAAAGAGAATTAGGTTGTGATGAATATATGAATGAATAAAAACTGAACTATCTCAACATAAACTCAAAGAGCAAACCTTAGCAAGCTTGTGCTTTTATCCTCCTCTTGTTCCTCCCTTTCCTTTTGCTTTTAACAAATTAAAATTGGTTGAGGTAGTTGAACCACCCATTAGTTAAGTTAATTAAAGACTCAACTAACTTTAGTTAGGGGGAAAAGTAAAAGTTATAATAAGGGTCATAAATAAATAATAACTAGTAGGTGGGACCCCTTGTGAATCCCTTTAGTTTATAACAATCATAACAATTATAACATAACCATTAGTTAAACAAACACACCTCCTTGTGTCTCCCATCAACATATTTACTTTTGGCATTTTTAGCTCATGAACTTTGAAATTATTTCAAAATAATACTCATATATCCAAAATAAAACATGTTGTCCCAAAATCCATGAAGTCAATTATCATAAAACAATAGATAACATAAACTCAAAAGCCATATTTCTCAGTCTATGATGCAACCCTTCCTTGGTTGCTGCTGTCACCTCTTGATTTTCCTAAATTTTCCTTAGGCTTTATCTCACTGATCGCGTGGGAACAATCGTCCCTTAGATGCATCCGTGAAGACACAGATTTGTCAGAGTCATTGGAGGGTGAGGACGGGGTAGCAGTGACTTTTCCTTTCTCAAGTGCATGATGGGATTCAGTCTTCAATCTCTTGCTAGCATGGGAGGATTGCACTGGCGAGTGGTTAGGGGCATCTTGGACAATGGGGTTCAAAGGTGGAGGAGCAGGCAAGGTCAAGTTGGGCCAGCCACGATGTTGGGAAACTGTCGGGTGGACAATCTCCTGCCATCCATCATTTTCAAGGACCTCAGGCTGTAAGGAGACATGAGGAGGTACATGGATACCAAGGGCTTGTTGGGCTCGGAAGGGAGGCCTTTCCGACCTAGGTTGGACTATTCCCTGCCCAATCCAATTAAAGAATCCCACATGAGACAATTGGCCAAGATCTTTTGAATCAACGTCAAAATGTATAGAGAACCTAGGCCTTCTTGGGCCTCGACTCTAGTTACCTCTGCCTATGTTTCCTTGGCCATGGCTTCCTCAACTGAAAAAAATCATCCTGCATGTGTAATCGATTAGCGAATAGTCTTTTTAATAACCATGCATGACAACTCTTAAACATATGAAATAGATTTGGCTCAGAATGTATCAGGCTCATGCAATCCAGTCCATACAAATTGTTTTAATGTTAATAAACGAGCAGGGGGGTGAAAACAATGTTTTGGGATATGTGAGGGGTTTGTATTGAGCGAAAATATGATATAATGAAAGGGGAGAAGAAATGGACACTGCTCAATGACAACAACAATCAACTGTAAAGCCAACCAATAAAACCTCACTGCAATCTACCCAAGACACTGCCACTTTCATCCACTTAACACAGAAATTATCTTCGTTGTAACCAATATCAGAATAGGGAGTGAAAAAAAATGAATATGGGATATGTGAAGGGTTTGTAATTAGCAGAAAGTGATATAATGAAAAGGGAAGATAACATTCATTGTTCATGAAATTAATCCGGTGATCCATAAAACATTCTGCAGTAAGAAAAGATGCATCAACCAACGGTCATTTGACCAAATAATAATTCATGTGCCTTTAACTAGTTTATTGTTCATTAATCAAATATCCAACACAGTGTCACTACAAAACAATAAGTTTCCCAAACAATTGTAAGGGGCTCTGTTCCCTTCATCTACACACTGTATTTTATAACAATTTACGAACAATGCCCATTTCCAAACTGTAACTATCAAAAACAACCATTGTCCAAGTATTTCTTCAACCCACGACTATATTCAACAGTCATGTTTTAAAAATAACAATGAAGTCACTATTACTGCCATAGAGCCCATCAAAATTGCAATGATACTCATTCATATATATATATATATATATATGCAGTGAACTAATCAAGACCAAATTGCCATATCTGAAATGACAATTTATTACTGCCATAGAGCCCATCAAAATTGCAATGATACTCATTCATATATATATATATATATATATATATATATATGCAGTGAACTAATCAAGACCAAATTGCCATATCTGAAATGACAATTTATTATACAACCAATAACCATCATTTAGACACAAGCTATGCAGGAGTAATTTTCCCAGGGAATGTAGTTTTGCCCCAGTAAAAACAAACGATTCAATGTGACTTAAAAGCTGAGCCACCTATCCAACATGCATGTCCTCAACAGTGGCCAATTGCAATAAATAACATGCTTAAAACTCAGTGGGTATCACCGAGTATGAAAACAAGCCATCCATACTACACACAGTGCGCAGCTAACAAAATCCCACAGTGCAACATTTCCATTTATCACACAAAAAACATACAATCACGATATAACTCAGTATATCATGTCGAGTTATTGATTTAGTCACTCGTGATTGACCGAGCTGTGCATACTCAGGCTTATTCAACCAACAAATAACAAGATGCAGTGGATATATCCAGTCCAATAATCATTTGTCCCCAAAGAAGACCATGGTTACCACGCCCAATAATTCATTTCTCAAAATACAATACATGGAATGCGGCATGTGTGGACAACACCAAGCATTCGTAACCAATGCCAACCATCATTCAAAATGTTAGAATATAGAAGAATGTGTGCTCGTTTTACCATTGACAATACCCTCGTCACCCAACCATAGGCTGAAGCCACCCTCCGAGCACCTTAACCTTGACTGAGAATTACTTCGGAAGCAAACCCTAGGCTAGATAGCCAAACAAGGTGTAGTGCATCTTCCTCCAAGGATAAGGCACCAACAATACTGATCAAATAGTCCGAAACCCTAGCAAAGAGAGATGGTCAAGCCATCACGAAAACTGATTTATTTGTTGCGATGGCACTACTGACCCTCCTCATGTGCGCACCATTTGGGAACTACAGTCGCGCGCAATTGCTCTCACCGCGAATTACAGATGTAATGTCAAATGAAGCGTACAACTGTTTATATTGGATTACGCCCGGTTATTTGAATGACTTCTCTCATACGGATATGTGTCTGTTCAATTTATTATTATTAATTCTGGTTGACATCTTCTCTTGGAGGCTAATGGCATAATATAAATTATCTTCTAGCGGAGTGGAAACAAGACTTCTAGGGTTATTAGCCAACTCAATGGGGTTTTAAAACGCTAGGGTCTTCTATTCTCGTCATGTTTACGCGTGGAGGTAAATACCTCTGGCTGACTGCCATAATATTAACACTCCCTCCTAGCTAGGGGTATTACAGGTAATGGTCTCGAACACAAAAACATGCCATTTGCGGTGGCATCAATATGGTCATCTAGACTATCTCATGACTAGATCCATGAGCATCACCATCCCGCCATCGGTGTCATCTCCTGATCATGCTTTAAATGCGAGTAATCAGACATGACTTTGGATAAGTCACTCACACCATAGAGTGATACAAATGCTCTAAACTATTTTCCATCTAGAAAATCATTGTTTAAATCATTAAAATGATGCGGATGATGATTATCTCCAATAAAGTGCTGATAGTCTTCAAGTCAATTAGAACAAAAAATAGGAACACAACTATGTCTATCCATAGTGGTACATAACTACAATTCAATGGTACACTACCACGCCAAGTAACACGCACCAAGTACTTGATCAATAGCGTATAGTCACAAACAATGAAACAAATCCACCACGATGAGTCTTCATCTCGCGTCTCTGATCTTCATAACAAACCTCGATGGCAACTTGCAGAAACAATGTTATGATATAAATTTGAATCATTTGGGCCAATCTTCACTCACATCTGTGAGCTCTTGAAAGAATACTCGCCTCCTGAGCGATTAGACATATCCTACCAGTGAGAATCTATATCTATTGTCATATAGTCTTCATAACAAACATCGATAGCAACCTGCCGCGAAACAATGTTATGATATAAAATTTGGATATGCGGGCCAATCTTTCGCACTCATGCAGTGAGCTCTAAAGAATATATATGCCTCGAGTAGAATAATGGGGATATCACGGATTATTCTTTTCAAGCAAGGAAGAATGATTGTCTTGTCTTACGAACTGGACCATTCCCCACCACAGGTCATTCTTCCTACACTAATCCAAGTGCACCACGGAGAATGTATAACCCTAAGAGGTAGTCACGGACCATTTCCTACACCTAGGTATTCTCTCACTAATCAAAATGCACTTGGAGAGAATGTATAAACCCTAAGGAATGTACGTCTCGATTGCTAAGCTGGACCATTCCCCGCAGGCCATTCCTCCCTACACTAATCAAAGTGCACCGGAGAGAATGTATAAACCTAAGGAATGACTATCACGGACCATTTCCTCTGTTAACCGAGGAAAGAGCATCTGCATCCAACTTATCCAAAGCGGACCATTCCTCATGTGAACCACAATGACAAATCGTTGTCCAACAAGGCAGGCTAGTCTTCTTGAGTAAACCTCAAAAAGAGAGACATCCCTAGACCACTACCATGTTAACTCCTGATGGGGAAGTAATGATTGTCTATGATACATCGACAATGGTTCTACTTCCCATGTAACCTGATGGAAAATGTTTGTCTGTCAGAAGTCTCAATCCAGTTTCCGAACTAGAAAGAATCTTCCAAAGATGGACTATTTTTCAAATTTAAAGATGAATGTCTTCAATAATGTTTTCGGTGCTCCCTCTAACTTGGAGAGTCATTTCTTCCTTTTCAATAAGAAGGAAGTTGTTTCCTGAGCTCCAGCCGAATGCATGAAACTCTTTTCATCAGCCGGATAGAAAGTTTACCAAAATGTTAATGCTCATCTAAATACGTGGAGATGTATTGGAGAATCATTTTCTCCTTTGGACATCATCATGGATAATGTAATGCTTGATTTCAAATGTGCTGTAGTCTGGAACAGAAGGATTCATGTAGATCACGAACAATAGAGTATATCATAGTTGGAAAAGCTGGAACATATCTATGTGTGCAACCTCTTTTTTGTCGTCACATGAATCGATCTCGAGTAATCACCTTGATGTTATGGAAATCTTCCGCCATGTAGCCTATTATTGCTAGAGGTTCTCCACCGAGTTATCTTCTTCTTATCTGCATCTGAGAGTCTCTTTTTGGTGTGCCTCAAAGTCTTGAATTGCTCTTCATAAGCTCTTTATTCGATTTCTCTAGAGAACATTCTTTGCATTCATCGATGTAGAACTCCAACCCATGGATGTTCGCGGATGAGATAATGACTTAATGTAGAGATAAATACGGTTTCTTCGGAACAATGTCATCATAGTCTTCTCCTCCATCTAGGAGGAGCCTCTAGTTCTAGGTCTCGCAAATCTTTAGCTCATAAGTCTTCCATACACTTGTTCTTTATCCCGACTTTCAGTTCTTCTTGATTTAATTGTGGTGAGTTCATATCACAAAATTTGAAGTAATCATTTGATTCTTAATATTATAGTGGTTGTTCTAAACTTTCTTTCTTTCTTGGAATCTTCATGTTCTTCTTCATGTTTTTTCCTTAGCTCTTGGGTCCATGGAGTTTCTTAGATTCCATGCCCTAGAGATTCCACTTCTTCCCGTCATCATAGGATCCGCGGATCTAGATGGACAACCGGGAATAGCACTAAGGCTTTCCTTCAAAGTCTTCTTTTTCGATTAGAACTAAATACGTCATCTTTCCATGGATTTGCTACCATGGATATGTATATTTCATCATCTTCAAATGGATCGTAGGATTAGCTCCCTCTAATCCTTGCTTCATGTAAGTGCATATAATGAAGCTCCCTCCATCTAACTGAGTCCTTGCTTCCATCTGCATCCTTGTTAATATTACGCAATGTATATTGGCTCTCTTGTCTAACTTGATCCGCAGCTTTTGTCTTGTTTTCTACAAAGCATCATAAGTCCTTTCCAATTTCCTCTCGATTGTTAACTTTTTTTACATCTTTGCTGCTTCTAAGTCTCTTCATGATTGATTCGACTTACATCTTACACTGGCTTCCATGATTTGTATTTCATTCTTTCATGTATTATCTAATGATATCTTTTTTCATCTTGTTTTATTTCTCAGTCTCATTCTATCTATGTCATGAAATATTATTTATGAATCCTTCTCTAGACAATCAGTAATCTCTGTAATCAGCTCGGGACCCAATGATTCTTGTAGTGACCATACTTTCGACGGTTGAAAGCAGTGCACTTTTGAAATGTCTTTCTCTTGATTTGGCTTCCCTCCTTGAACCAAACTTCCTTTTTGTTCTTGAAATTATTGAATCACATTTGTAGCTTGATCATCGTCCTTCTTTTAGGGGTTTCTCTTTTGTATTGATCCTTGATTCTTCTTAGACGCAGCAAGAGTCCAAACTTCTTCAGAGTATGGTGCTCCTTCCTTATGTTCACCACTTGAGGCAAATGCATCCATGTCTTGGGGAAAACCATTGAGTACTATGTTTGCCAATTCCTTCTCTGATGATCTCTTCAATAGCTTATAGTTGATCTCTTAACTAGGAGATCATACAGAATATGATGTTATGTTGTCATCCTCATTTATCTTCATGTCACAGTCGTGCCGGACTCTCCTTAACTTGTCCAATGTTTGAGAAGAGATTTGTTAGGGCATTGTACATTTTCTCGATGAGTGAGAATAGGAGATGCTGGGGTATCAAGTGGTCTTTTTATAGAATTCACTATGATACTCATGGCATTGATAACATCTTTGAACTTCTCCATAGTTCTTGTGCATTGGTTCCTTCTCTTTTAAGTTCTTCAAACTCTGGCTTACCGATCTTTCCTTTCACGATATCCAGCACTTATTCTTGTCAGGTTTACATGTGGAGTAAATACCTCGCGAAACTATAATATTAACACAAAAGATACCATAGTGCAATTACTAATGGCCGTGTATCAATCAACAATTAAGCCATTGTGGGAAAATCAATCAATACGACAAACATAGTATTATCATGCCCACATCAATCGAATTGGAATGAGGCCTTCAATAATAAAATACTAAAGTATTAATGAAGTGAAGCTGCGTTACGTGAAAGTCACGGAGAATTGGCCACGAGGTTTATTCTATCATCACAAAAGCGGTAAAGCAAATGTATAGACTAACATGACTATCGCTAGACCAAGCTGGTGAGTGTATTCAAAGGTAACTAACCAACTGGCACATGTAAATTAGCCGGGCGCGAGCAATCTCCTCATAACACTCTATAGGCCCGGAAGATTGGGGAGTTCTATTATGTGGTAACCTAAATGTGAATTGGAACCTTAGGAGCCCGATGATGCCACCAGAGAGGGCCATGACTCATTAAGTGGCGGGTAACAAACTTCGTGTGAGAGGTATGAATCGAAGAGGGTAGGGCTCTAGTCGTACAGGAAAAGTTTTTGATGCGGCACGGGGTATAACCCTCATGATCTTTGGTCAACAATCACAACACGGAGGTGAGGGCAATTGGTAAGGACAAGGGTTGAGGAAGAACATGAACCTCATTGTGTGACCCTTGGTGGTGCAACCAACCAATTCTGAAGTGAACAAAACATACTGACAAAGAAAACCTTCGACCATTAAACCAAAAGCAAAGAGAGAAGCTAGAGGCTGTCTTGGTGATGATGCGTGAAGATATCTATCCACCCAAAACTAAAAAAACCCTCGATGGACAACGGTGATAACAAAGTATCACGAGATAACAACCTCGGCGAACTCAAAATGTTAGCGGGAAGATCATCCTTTCATTCCAAACACCAAAATTTCACCTGATTCCTGCTTCGGGGAAAAACATAAACCCATACGCATGAGCCAATAATCATTTCATAGCTTGAAGGCGAAGAGTCAAGAATGGCCAAAAAAGGACATACCTGTAATCCAAGCACTTAAAATGAGAATTGGTCGAGTTGTTCCTCTTTGCTAAGAAATCAAAGTATAACCACAAGAATAAGTTTGAACAATATCTCAACTAGGGTGGTGTTTGGTGGAAGGAGTAAGGGTGAGGTGAAATAAGTGCACGTTGGCTCCACCCACATTTAATTAATTCAACAGTGCATGCCAACAAACCCTTCATTAAAACCATTAATTTAAAATCCGCGTTGGAATCCATATCAATCTCTTGCTAATTGCACCATCCACATCCTTCATATGTCCCATTTCTAACTTAACCATATTGCATGTCGACTATACAATCTAAGAGATCATGTATAGAATCATCACCAATAGCACGACCATATCACATTTCTAACTTATTCCATAACATAATTCTAGTTCCATATAACAATTCACATAACAATTAGCACTATGACCTTGCCAAATTATCTACCAACGTTCCATACCATATGTATATTGGTTACCAATTCCATTAACCAATGCATAACCATTGCATTATCACCTTGCCAAATACACCACCAACATTTCAGGTATGCATATAAAAAATGCAACTCAACACAATTTCATAGCCATTTCTTGATGGCGGGTTCAATAACAATCAACAATTTTTCATGCATGTGGTATTGCAGAACTAGGTCCCTTTCTTGCATGTGTAATAGTATTTTGCCTTCCTCTAATTGCCTTTCATATAAATTTGCTAACATGTTTGTTGTGCAAGTGCAAAAAGAACAAATACCATTAATGAATAACAGGTTGTAATAACATGAAGGAACATCTCAAAGCTCAACTCATACCAACGACAACAATATCTCATCAACCATGTAAACCTTTGTATCACATAATCATAACATCGAAAATGAACAAATCCAGATCTTCAATAGTTCAGGGGGTCCCACCTACTAGTATTATTTAGTCTTATATAATAATATGCTTAGCAACACTTTGCAGGCAAAATTACATTAATGTTTTCAATCGTCGGCTTGTCGATACAAAGCTGCATATAAGTGGTACAACGGACCACGTATGTGTGAGAGGGTTGGCGCAAGGAACCATCTGAGTGACATCGACTAAGGTTGCAATAGATTTTAAAATTCCGAAAAATTTTGATTTAAAGTTGTAATTTTGTTGAGAGGATTATTTCTATCCTCGGGATTCTCAATCTAAAAAATTTACAAGATAAAAAATTGTCTCTTGTGTATGGATGATTTCTCTCTCTAATCATTATAGCTTCCACTATAATTCCTGTCATAATTTCGGTGTAAAATTATTTATTGATAACAACCCTAGTTTACTATTTCAGGACACATTTTAGGGTTAATAATAATGTTATTTTTCTTGTTGGTTGCTCACATTCCACGCCTTGCCTTTTCATTTGTGTCATTAAAGGACTTGGTTAGCAACATCATTGATAATTTCTAAAAATTGATATGATACCATGATTTAAAGACCCTTGAAAGGGCTATCTAATTCTATCTCATGCATAATTTATTAGAGTTTAAGTGCTCTAATTTCAATATTATTCCAGGTTTGGGCCTTTGCTCTTTCAACAAAATTTATGTGGATTATTATTTTATGATCAAGTCAAACTATTCATACCAATCCCTTAACAATCTAACACCTAAGGTGATCTTGATGCTTTCCTCTATAGATTACACTCCTAGCTCAAGTCTATTACAACTAGCTCCAACATCGAGGCACTCCTTTCTAATAAATAACCCAAGAGTCAATAAACTTGAATCTTTAGAATGTTGCATGTGTAGCTACGAATTTCATAGCTTCAAACTGTGATTCAAATGCTTGGTAGAATATGGGGTTGTGGATATCAGTGGATTAACATTGGAACGATTGTGCATGTACACTTTGTGAGCTTTCAAGGTTGCTCGAAAAGTCTTTTACACCATGTTTAGGGTGTTTCATGAGATTTGGATATATAGTGTATGATCAACCCCTAGATGGTTCATGATGGATTTGGCCACATGGGAGATCGTCCATGTTGGATTTGCACATGGGAGATAGCTTACACAGTGGTTTATTGACCTAAGTTGGGTGCTCGCATGATATCCTAACAACTTTGGTGACTTTCTACATGATGGCCACATGGAAGGTTGCTTCGAGAACACCTATTTATTGAAATGAGCATCTTGCATCTCAAAGGAGGGCATTAGGCACTAGTCAACATAGGGTAGATTAGATGCCTACATGGAATCTTGGAGTTCGCTCAAGGATGCTTAGGTTGAAAAAATATTCATGCAAAGGGAGTGGACCCAATATAATGCAGTACGTGGCTTAGGAGGATTGGAGTCTTTGGAGGCTTGTAGAAGTGTTGGACACATTGTGGAATGCCCTTGCATTTGGAGCCTTGCTTGTGAATGACATCATCTTGGAACTTGACATGTGTACCCCTGGAGTGTAGTGTGCAACATTTGTGAGCCTACATGTGTTATTGTAGGTTGCTTGTAAGGGCATGGACCCACATTGTATTGTTGGCCCCCCCTTACCTCTCATATATATAGAGGAGAGAGTCCTTCACCAACTCAATTTATTGTTGTTGATTCTTGTGTAGAGATGTGATCAAAAGGAGCGCAACACTTAATCTCTCTCATGGAGCCTCACATGATGTGCTCTCTCTCTATCTCTCTCATGGATTAGTTGGGTTTCCTAAGCTTGTTGGTATCTTGAATACTAGGGTTAGGGGTTTCATCCCTTGGAGACTTGGAGGTTAGTTTTTTGTGATTAAACCCTAGGTTGTACTTGTTGAAGTGAAGAAGAAGAGGAGGCATCTTGTCTTGGAGGACATTAGCAGTGTGATGAATGCTTGTTGGATACTCCTTCAACATGAGTTAGGGTTTTCTTGGTTTTTCCCTAGCTAAGGTTTTGAGAACCAAGGACTATACTAGCCTTGTAGTAAAATTTATGGTGTAATACATGAACTTCACATCTCTATACATATTAATAATGAAGTTTTCGATATCAAAATTTTGTGTAAATTGCAAATTTGATTTTCATACATCTATATTGTTCATGGTTTGTAATTTCCAATACTATATGTCTTGTTGATTTCACATGAGTTAAGGATGGATGTGTTAAGTGATTTATCATTATAATTGAAGAATATAAGGGCTGTTTTACTGCTGTAAATAAGAGTTTTTAGATCTAGTTTATGCTTGATAAGATTGCTCTGGGGGGTTGAAACTTGTTGGCACAATTTTGTGTCTTTTCTCTTGGATTGCATAGATGTTTGGGGTTGTTAAGAGTTGAAATATAGTCCATTGCTTGCTTTTTGTTTTGTTTTATATTTCATAGTGAGCTGAAAATTCATAAAGTTAAGATCTGGGAAACCTCTAGAAAAAAGAATTATGAAATATTTTTTTGCATTCAAAATCATTTTGGCCATAAACTTTTACACACTTTTGCTACACAATGGTATATTTACAGTTTTGAGAATATAACTTCTTTAATTAGTAGTTTTTAACTCTTAAATATGTGTTGATGCAATGTATTTGAAATCCTTAAAACTACTCATCGTAATCGATCCATTCACATCAAAAGATATCTTCATACGACATCACATGTAAACATATCAAGTCAAGTAATAAGGCATCATTGTTTTTTTTTTAGGAAGCTTCCACTTATCACTATGTAACATTGCACATTATTTATTTATTTATTTTAAAGAGCTTCCTTGTCACAAAGCAATAGTCATGCCACCATTTACTTTATTACACCTTATCAGCAATTAGGTAGATGACTCGACAAAGAGCTACGATTGAGGAATTTTCCCTACAATCCATGACATATGTTTTCCTTGAGTCTTGCCTTAATGATGAAATAACATGTGCCACTTTCGAGGAGGCTTGAACCCTAGTGGGGGATTTAACAACATTACCCTTTCATTGACTCGACAATCAACCTTTGACAACATCATTGCATTAAAAAAGATAATGACATCTACATGATCGTGTAAACTTTCCCCATGAGCTAAGAGTTTATACTATCTTAGCTCAATCTTGCAAATGTCTTACCAAGCTACCCACTACCAAAAGGGTTTTACACCAAGAGAAAGTAATAGACTAAGAGAGTGAGCACAACCCCGCCAATATATTTATGTTTACTTGTGTACAAAATTCAAAAGGGGTCATTGTTATAACAACTTTTTATTGTCTTATCTCACATTGTGTCCCTTAGTTTTCATCTATGTTAGCGTCTCTTCCCTTGCATTATACGTCCTTCGTGTTGCAACCTCTTAGCGTCTACACAATCTAGAAATATGGCATATTTGATGTGGAAAACTACTTGCAATGGGGAGTTGTGATCATTGTTGAGATTTGGGTACTTGTGGAAGAGTGGTCCCCTTGTGTTTGTGAGCTTCTCAATGAGAATTTTTGAGGTCCTATGAGGCTACCAAACTAAGGTTTGTGCTTGACCTTAGTATGGCTCTAAGTTTCAACTATGTGGTAGTCTTTTCTTTGTTTTTTTTAGGACATCAAACAATCACCAAACTTTCTACTCAATATTTGATGGTTAGTGCCCTTTTGAGGGTGCCTTTGCAAGTGTTTTCTTTACTCAATGTTAGCATGCAATATACATCAAAAACATAACACTACCTCCTAGATCTTTAACTTTAAAATGTTGATCTACACTTCTAAGCATGCATAGATTTTTTAGTCCAGCTTATGACCATAGAAAAACCCCATAGGGAAAACCGGTTGTAGTAGATCTATATATTGAAGGCAGTTTGTTGCAAAAGTACTGTATAGGAAACATACTCCTGAAAGTGAACCTGGTACAATAATAACCACTCTCGGATGCCTTGGAGTTCCTTGGAGTTCCTTGAAGACTTCCCCCACAAGCCTTGTGAAGTAAGGCACCCCTTACCTTGGTGAGCCTTTCTTCCTCTTGCTTGCTTTGTCTTTATCTTGATCCTTTGTTTGCCTTGCTCTTGCTTTCCTTTGAACTTGCCTTGTCTTTGTCATTGTCTTTGAAGTAGCTTCCTCCTCACAAGAAAACCTCCCACAAGATGATGGTGCACGCCTCTCCTCAAGTGCACCCCCTCCTCATACAAAACTCAACAAGGGGATGAATCCTCCCTAGCCAAGTGCCCTCAACCTCTCATGAAGTGTGCCTCCTCTCTATTAGATAGAACCCACCAAGAATGAGCTCCCACTTTGCTTGATGCGCCTCCTCTTCAAGCAAATGCACCCTCCTCGATAGAATGTGCCTTCCCTCCTAGACTCATGTGCCCTCACTCCTAATGGCTCCCTCTATAGTACAAGAGTAAGCCACAACAATGGGAGTGAGCCTCCAAGCAATAGGTAGAGACTCCTCTACTAGATGTGCACCCCTGCTCTCAAGGTTGTGCCCTCTCCTCTAGCAAATGCGCCCTCCACCGCAAGTATGCACCCTCTTCTAGAATGGTAGCCAAACCTCCATGGAAGGCATCTCCAAGCTCTCTCAACTCAACAAAGGCTTCCTCCTCAAACCCTAATGCAAGTGCACCCTCCTCTCCTGAAGATGTGCCCAAGCTCCTCCTCCTCTTCTCTCTTCTCACAAGTGAAGAATTAATCTCATAAATGCACTATGCCCTCCTTTAGCCTCCTTGGCCAAGCCTAAAAGATCAATGGCCCTAGATCCAATCTAGCCAAGTCTAATCAATGGGTGAGATCCTAATCCAAAAATCTCACTAAGTAAGCCCACTTTCCTTAGTTTGTTTTATTTCTATTAATTCACCCACAAAGTTATTTAATTGTCACTTTATGACTTAAAGTGACATATTTCACTTTGACTTAAATCTCCTAAGTCAAAAGTGAAATTAGAATCATAAAGTAAAGAAATCTGATAGTAATAGTCTTCCCCTTTGTTTTTAGAGACTCATAAACACACATGGGGACCACTTTCAAAAGGTACCCAAATCTCAACACTCCCTCTTACCAAGGAAAGGGCTCGTCACCACCAATAACATCACTATAGTGGACATGGTTTCCTACTAGCATATACTCAGTGAGTATGGATGTAACCTGATCTTGAAATGGTGCTTTACAATCATCAATGCAACCAATCTTTGTGATCTATAGATGGAACTCTCTCCACCTATCCAAGATCAACTAGATCTTGGCATCCTACCAAAGATCTCCACCTTGGTCTCCCGCAGAGTTTTTCACCTCTAGCATCTACTTGGCCAGTCCTATAACGGCATCTCACCAAGAGTCTCCCCTCTTGGTATCTCACCAGGAGTCATCAACTGTACTCACCAGCCAGTAACTTCCCACGAGAGTGGTTCGAGAACACGATATGCCCATCTGCAGCAGCCAGTGAGGCTCAAGAAGCCTCCATGGTGCCTGTCTGGCTTCCTCTTCATCAATCTACGATGCTTTGAAGGCGTAGTACCAACTCTGCAATGCGCTCGACAACTCACGAAGCCGGAAGTTGTCGGGTGGAATGAGTCACCCTCTGAAGATGGTGTCCAAGGACGGAGTCACGATCTCCCTACGAATCATTGTTGTGATTCAGTCGTTCCTCATCAACTCTGTCTCCCCAACTAATGTTGGATGGAGGAAACAGACAAAGTAGTCCGCGAAGTGCACCTCTCTCACAAACTTCTCATTAAACTCTATCTCCTTTGTTGTCATCGTTGACCCATCCTACTGCTTATCCCATTCTTCTTCTTGAGACATTGTCACATAGTGACCCATCTCTCCACAAGCAAAGCATCTCATTGTCCTCATGTCTCTCTTATGCCCATTATTTGTTGCCTCAGATGGTGGGAATACAAACTTAAGGACCACTGTTACGACCTCCCAATGGGTCTTCTTCTTGCCCTTTGTCCAAGAGCAAGGTCCTCATCACCGAGGAACCAAGCTGTTGTTGTTGTCCGAGCCTTTGCCACTAGTCACTATTAATTCTCCTCCTAGGCGAAGTCATCCGCATCCTCTCCCATGTAGGCATAACCTCCACGGAAAGCGATGTCAAGAACAAATGGACCTCATGGTTTGGTAAAGTTGTTTCAAGAGTTGTCCTCACAATAGAGTTGGGATCCGCCACCTCCAAGCTCATCTCTGATGCAGGTGTATCTACCAAGGAAAAATGTCGACTCATCCTTAGCCAGGCATCACGAATGCCTCAATCGATCATGAAGAACCAACTTTTCGGTTCTCATTAGAACTCTCATACAACTTGCATAGAGATGCCACATCTCAAATGCATAAGTCTTCCCAGTCAAGTAGGGAATGATATGATCCCTCACTACATCACAAATGGTCATCTTTTCCTTGTTGTTCCTCTTCTGAACTCTGCCAAGGCGAAGCTGATAACATGAAGAACAGGTGCCTCAATTATGTCCCATAGTTTGAGGTTCTCTAAGACAAAGACGATCATTGCCTTCCAGGAGACCAATTGCTAGCCAGGCTGCTTTGTCCTCCACACACATCGAAGTCGCAGCATCAGCGCCAAAGCTGCGCTCACTTTGATGCTCCAAAGCGCAAGGCGTTGCCTCCCTTGTTGTCAACAGAGTGTGAAAAGAGACAATGACACCAACCTCCTCCACAGCAATATGGAGTGTGAAAGAGAGATTAAATTAATCTGAAACCTCGCCTCCCCGTCTACCGGTGTGAAAATGGAGTTGTCCTGAGGTGTCAAAAATCAGCGCCAACACATGCCCACAAGTTGTCCTGAACTTTGTCAATAAGTTGTCATCCAAAATCTACTACTGAAGCGTCACGAAAATCCTCAAAATCCAACAAGTCTAAGCCACAATTGCTTTGATACCATGTAGAATTTATGAGGTCCTATGGTGCCAACTAAGGTTTGTCGTTGACCTTAGTATGATTCTAAGTTTCAATTATTATTAGTTGTCTTTTTTTGTTGTTTTAGGACAACAAGCAGTCACCAAATTTTCTGCTCAATATTTGATGGTTCGTTAGCAGCACTGAGGTGCCCTTACCGATGTTTCTTTACTCAATGTTAGCACATGCAATATACATCAAAACATAACACTACCTCTAGATCTTTAACTTTAAAAAATACATCAAAAAACATAACACTACCTCTAGATCTTTAACTTTAAAATGTTGATCTACACTTCTAAGCATGCATAAAATTGACACATAGATTTTTGGTCAACATGACCCTGGAAAACCCCCCCCATGGGGCAAACCAGTTTGAAGCAGGTATTTATAGAAGGCCTCAAAGAAAAAAGTACAACACAGGAAGCATATACAAGTGAACCTGGTACAATAGCAACCACTCTCGGATGCCTTAGAGTTCCTCGAAGACTTCCCCACAAGCCTTGTGAAGTAAGGCACCCCTTGCCTTGGTGAGCCTTTCTTCCTCTTGCTTGTTTTGTCTTTATCTTGATCATTTTCTTTGCCTTTGCTCTTTCTTGCCTTTGAACTTGCCTTGTCTTTGTCTTTTCCTTTGAAGTAGCCTCCTCCTCACAAGAAAGCCTCCTCCAAGTAATGGTGCACCCCTCTCCTCAAGTGCGCCCCCTCCTCATGCAAAACTCAACAAGGGGATGAATCCTCCCTAACCAAGCGCCCTCAACCTCTCATGAAGTGTGCCTCCTCTCTACTAGATAGAACCCACCAAGAATGAGTTCCCTCCTCGCTTGATGCACCCTCCCTCCAAGAATGCATCCTCCTCAAGAAAATGCGTCCACCTCCATAGAATGTGCCTTCCCTCCTAGATTCATGCGCCCTCACTCCTAATGGCTCCCTATATGGTACAAGAGTAAGCCACAACAATGGGAGTGAGCCTCCAAGCAATGGGTAGAGCCTCCTCTACTAGATGTGTGCCCCTCCTCTAACAAATGTGCCCTCCACCACAAGTATGCGCCCTCCTCTAGAATGGTAGCCAAGCCTCCATGGAAGGCATCTCCAAGCTCTCTCAACTCAACAAAGGATTCCTCCTCAAACCCTCATGCAAGTGCGCCCTCCTCTCCTCAAGAAATGTGCTCAAGCTCTCCTCCTCTTCTCCTCTTCTCACAAGTGAAGAATGAATTTCATAAATGCACTATACCCTCATTTAGCCTCCTTTGGCCAAGCCCTAAAAGATCAATGCCCTAGATCCAATCTAGCCAAGTCTAATCAATGGGTGAGATCTAATCCAAAAATCTCACTAAAGAAACCCACTTTCTTTAGTTTATTTTTATGTTTATTAATTCACCCACTTTGTGAATTAATTGTCGTTTTAATGACTTAAGTGGCATATTTCACTTTTGACTTAAATCTCCTAAGTCAAAGTGAAATTAGAATCATAAAGTAAAGTACAAGGGTAATAGTTTCCCCCTTTGTGTTTAGAGACTCATAAACACATGGGGATCACTTTCAAATGTACCCGTGGAAAACTACTTACAATGGGGAGTTGTGATCATTGTTGAGATTTGGGTACCTTGGAAAGTGATCCCCTTATGTTTGTGAGCTTCTAAACACATGAGGGAAGTACTTTGTACCTTGTATTATGTACTTTGTGTCTAATTTCACTTTGACTTAGGAGACTTAAGTCAAAAGTGAAATTTGGTCATTTTAGCCTAAAGTGACAATTACTTGAGAATGTGGGTGAATTAATAGACATAGAGTGAAACTATGGAAACTTAAGTAAAGAGGGTTTTGGTTTGAGATTTAGATGAGTTGATCTCAACCATTGATTAGGGATGAAATGAGATGATCTCATCCACCCAATATTTAGGTTTCCTTATGCATCCTAAAGGAGGGCGCAAGAGACCAAGGAGAGGTCATTTACTCATTTGTTCACTCCAAGAGTTTGAGAGAAAGCAAGAGGATGAGGTTTCAGGCATTGGGAGAGGAAAGCTTGGGCGCCTCCTTGCATGGAGAGAGTCAGCAGGCTTAGTGCCCAATTTATTTAGTGGGGAGCTTCTACATCTGAGGAGGGTGCACTTGAGGAGGTGGGCGCATCAGCAGTGGGGAGATCTTAGAGAGCTCAGTTTGCAGTGAGGTTTGTTTCAGTGGGAGGCTACTCATCAGTATCAGAGTACTGTGGAGGGGTTTCTAGATCAGAGCTTTCAGTTGGCATCTAGCTTCATTTCAATGGTCTTGGCAACATTTCTAAGGAGCGCACCATCCTAGGGCGCTCTTCCTTCTTTTGGACTTGTATTTCAGTTTGGATCAAGTTGCTATTGTAACAGGTTCATCTATATTTTGTATTTGTTGTATTCCACCATCTATTTTCCTCATATATAGACATATATTCCAAACTGGTTTTCCTCGGGGGGGGGTTTATCCAAGGTTATGTTGACCAAAAATACATGTGTACATTTTCATGTGTGTTAGTGTTTTAGAACTGCTTTATTTTCAGCTATAAAGATCTCTAGGTGTGTTACATTTATTTTGGTATGCATGTGCTAACCCTTGATGACTAAAACTACATGCTAGAGCACCTAAATTGCAAATGTAACCATAACAAATCAGCAAGAAGTTTTTGAACAGTTGGTTGTTCTAAAACAACAAGAAAACCTTCATTGACAATTGAAACTTAGAGCCAACCTGAGGTCAAAGACAGACCCAGTTGGCAGCTTGATAGGACCTGGAAAATCTTCAATCATTCCCACAATACACATTGTGGACCTCTCATAACTTTGCATTTGTGTTGTTCTCGATTTCCTAAGACTTTGAAACACAAAATTAGCATCTTCAACTAACTTAGAAAGTGACATACCATATCATCACTTCACTCGTGACTTATGACTTATCTTCATCCTTTTTAGTTTCCACTAAAGAAATCTATCTCAAATCAAACTTTAGACTTATCATGATATTAAATCATTTTACAACCGAGTATAAAAAACAAAACAAACTCATTGTCCCCCTATCAAATAAACGTCTTGCTAAGGAAATGCAAGATGATGAGAAAAGGATAGTTTTTAATGTTTTCGTAATGCCACTCCATTATTACAACACAATGCATCCCAACATCTGATTAACAAAATGAAATTTTAGACATCCAAAACTCATTCTCTTGTTTATCTATGATGTGAAGGTAGATCTACATTAAAAATCTAAGTAGAAAAGGATGGAGAAACATTAATACATCATATAAATATCTCATTCATCCAATATACTTCATGAATGAATGAATCCTAACTAACAAAGACATACACATGAAATCAACAAAGAATCTAAAAGCATTGAAGTGCTTATATTTCTTCTTCTTCAAATGGATCCCGCTCAGGATAATCTCCCACCTGTGCATGTAATGAAACTTGATTTATTCAAGGGTACCATCTTTTAGTTCAACATAATTTCCATTATAATGCTTGATAAGTTGCATTTTGTAGTGTTAAAGCCAAAATCAAAATGTAAATAACCTTGGAAAGCAAAAATGTCATTTTAAAATTTTAAAATAAATGCATACTTCATTTTTGGCATAAATTCAGAAAGGCTAAACCAAAACATAACTCATCATGACAAAATGGGGAGCCTCTACTTAGTTTATGGAATAAATGAGAACTATTAGTTTCATATGATTTCATATGATGCTAATATGGACCTAAATGTAAAACATTTTAAGAAAAATTCACATGGACGTGTGAGTTCCATAAGTGGAATTCAACCGAAGTTTTAAAATTGCAAAAAATAAGGAAATTTTGTTACAGTTCTCATGATGTCAGCAAAATTACCTAGATAAGATAAGATGCTATAAATTTATTAATGCCCAACAAATGAGCCCAAATAGATCAACAGGACTGCTAAATATAATAGTGTAAATGCAGAGTGTGTAAAAGATTTCCGTCTACTAAATAACAATTGGTTAAAAATCTAAGTAGAAGAGACTTGATATTAATGTAAAAGAAAAAACAAGAAGAAAGAAAATAAAGAAAACTCAAGAACCAAACATTGATAAAATTAGAAGTAGAAGAACACAGAAAAGGGAAAGGACAAAGAAGATAGGAGTGAGTTAATATGTTGACAAACTCAACCTTGCTGGTGGGTTTGTCAAAGTTCCACTAGGATCCACTCGTTTTTTCAAAATTCCAGCGACTTGGGTCATCTTAAAATGGGCTAATACTCTAAAGGGTAAAATTCCATGTTCCATGATCTAAGCCCCCGCTAATCAGGTGGAACTATATAACTTCCAGCAAAATTTCTATTCGATTTAAGAAAAAATTTCCACTAGAAATTGTTGATGTTTGGACAACATCGGGAAGACATTCTCTTAGAACAATAATTAATAATATAATTATTGATTATTAAATATCATATATAATAAGTAAATGATAATAATAAATAGTTATTGATTATTCAAGGGACGCATCATTTCATGGATGGTCACCATATGTTCCCTATATATGGAACACTCATCATTGTAATAATATATCGATCATCTCTTATATGAAGAAAAACAACATGGTATCAGAGCAGGTTGTCTGGGTGTGACTTCCTAATCAGAGAGCCCAGGAATATACGAGTTTTGAGGATGTAGTCCTAAGTGAGTTTAGGAGTAAGAGCAAAGAGAGTTTTTCTCCTACATTTTGTTTGTTGGTTTCTTTGAGAGCACCATTTTTGTGAAGGAACTTCTGTTGCGTCTGTCTAAGAGGGAAGATGGGGGTAGCACTTCTCATCGAATCTTTATTGTTAGCTATTGAAAGTATTGATGGGGTTGTAAAACCTCCCAGGTGACAGACCTCGTATAGAAGCACTCTATTAACATAAAGAAATTTGGCGCGATTTACCCCACAAGTTATCTGTTGGGTGGATAGGCGTGGATAGAATTGATCCCAATGCCATTTCTACGTATCTCAAAGCATAGCCCATTGAGATTGCATAAATTCAGTCCGCTACATGGCCCTGTGTAGTGGCATCGATAAGTATCCCAATTGCAACTCCAACGGGGCTCGAAATCGCAAAGGCGAAGGCATACATTGCAAATGAGAGGAAGGGCCTGTTAAGAATTATGCACAAGAGGGCTATGCCCATCGCAATTGCAGCGAATATCTTGTGTAAACACACCGTCAACAGAGCTCTCCACGCATCAGCCTTCGTCGTTGCAACACCAATGGAAATCCCTTCGAAGATAGAATGGAAGCACAATGCAAGTATTAACAATAAACTATCTCCCATGGAAGTCTTCTTTACCAATGATGTCGACTTTACCATGTTCGACTCTCCATTTGAATGCGACGGTGTTTGGAGGGTCTAAAAGTTGAGTGGTTCCTCGCCAGTTTGTGTGGGTACTCCACTTTCGGTAGAGCGAATATCAACTTTTCTTTGAAGAGGAATTGCAGTGATGTTTGACCCATCTTGCTTCTGATACACCCAAGCGACGATGAGGTCTCCGAGCATGGTAATGAGGTAGCATGCGGTGCAGAGCATGAATGTAAAAGGATACGTCTTGTCCGTCAAATCTGCGAATGTTTTTGTAGAATCATTGAGAAAATGTATCCAAGTCGTCACCAAGAAGACGCCAGCAAAGAACTGAGCTCCCAGCAAAAGAAAGCTCTTGTTCCATTTGTAAAGACAGGCGACAATGGTATCCATCAATAAAGGATACAATGGGCTATGAGGCAAGAGATACACAGTGTGTATAATGCAAATTGTGTGCCTGTTTGAGACCCTAACTGCAAAGTCTTGCTTCCCCTTCTCTCAATATGTCTTCCCCTCATGTCGTGTATCCCATGTTACAGATACCTTTTAATTGTGTTGTACAAAATGTTCTATGTCATTGAGCCTTATAGGATTGTTGGATGGACGAAGTTTGTAGTTCATGACAGTGGCAGTGCAAGGAAATCCACTCTCAAGGCATTGCAGAGGCACAAATTTCTCATCTTGTGAAAATGACCAAGATTTCTTAATGAGTGGATTCCATCTTGAAGTAAAGGCAAATGTATAAAAGGTGAGGCAACATCGTGTTAATGGGGCATTTAACAGGATTCCCCACGGCCCCCTTCCTGCTCATAATCTACTTGTGGAAAATATTTGATATTGTTAATTGGAACAATACCTCCAAAGATGGATCATGTGTCATATTGGAATATCAATTGGGTACAATTGAAAGATGAAGTTCTCTAAGTTAAGAAGAGCGCTTGTGGCAAGAGGGTTCTCCTAGAAAGAGGGAGCAACCAATGAGGAAAAATGGACAAGTAGGATTTTCAGCTCCGGAGGGAGAAGTTATTGAGCCACTCTCAGTTCCAGATAGTGCAGTTGTAGAGGAACCAATTGTAGAGAGAGAGTGGAGGAGCCAGTTCGACATAGAGCAGCCCCAGAGGAGGTTAATTGCTAACAGAGTAGAGAAGTTACTCTCAGTCTCAATGTTTAACAGTTACTGCAACTCCTCGTGGTACCTTCTGAGAGAGCAAGAGACCTCAGAGATATCCGTGATATGCCGCAGCTATGAGCCACATCATTGATTCTGAGCCTTCCTGTTATGAGGAGGCATCTAGCCAACAAGTATGGAGAGATTTCATGATGTGTGGAATATTGTTCTGAGACCTGAGGGGAAGTTTGTAGCGACATCCAAATGGATCTACAAGATCAAACACACAGTTGACGGGAGCATCGAGAGGCACAAAACGAGATTTGTTGCTAGAGGATTCTCTCACGTGGAGGGAATAGATTATGAGGAGACATTTCTTCATGTTGCTCGATACACTTCTATCCGGATGATTATTTCCCCTATAGCATCCATGGGTTAAAGAGTACAGCATATGGATGTAAAGACAACCTTTTGCAATGGAGAGATTGAGGAAGAAGTATACATCGAGTAGCCAGATGGTTTCGTGATTCATGAGAAGGAGTCTCATGTGTGTAGGTTGAAGATGGCCTTGTATGGAACCAAGCAACCACCTCGAGCTTGGTATGCAAGGATTGATGGACACCTGATGATTTTTGGGCTTCAACAAAAGTGTTGTCGATCCTAGCCTATACTACAAGACCGTTAATGGTGAGTCCCTGATTTTGGTCCTCTACGTTGATGATTTATTCCTCACCGATATAGAGAGCCATATTGTTGAATGCAAGTATGCATTGGCCTCTAAGTTTGAGATGAAGGACCTTGGTATGATGCACTACTTCTCGGGACTAGAGGTGTGGCAGAGAACTGATGAGATCTCCCTGAGTCAGGGGAAGTACACAGTTGAGATATTGAAGAAGTTTGAGATACTGAACTTGAAGTCCGTGGCTACACCAATGATGACGAATCTAAAGATACTAAGTGTCTTCTTTTGATTCTAACGAAATTGATCCGACTCTGTACAAACAACTGATTGGATAATTGATGTATCTGGTTAACACCAGACCAAATATTTGCTATGCAGTGAGTGCACTTAGCGAATTTATAAGTCAGTGGAGATAGACACACAAGATTGTTGTGAAGCATGTGTTGAGATACTTGCAAGACACAGATGGACATGGTCTGAGATATACTTCCAGTATTGATATGATATGGCAGGAATATATTGACTCTGATTGGGTAGGGAACGCAGTGGACAGAATGAGCACCTTCGGGTGTTGCTTCACTTTGGGATCTTCCATGGTTTCCTGGTGTAGCAGGAAACGAATTTCTGTGGCTTTGAGCACAACAAAAGCAGAGTACATTGCATTAAGTATGACAATTCGTGAAGCAATGTGGCTTCGCAAGCTCCTTGCAAATTTATCCGAACATGTGCTAGATTCCACCATTATTCATTATGGTAACCAAAGTTGTGTGAAGATCTCTGATAATCCAGTGTTTCATGACAAATCGAACCACATTGAGATCAAGTACCATTACATCCAAGACATGGTACAGAGGAAGGAAGTATTGGTGCAGTACCTCCCTACAGATGAGCAAGTTGTTGTTGTTCTTACCAAACCAGGATAGAGTTCAAGTACTTCTGTGACAGACTTGGCGTGGCAAAGAATGCCTCCCTCGCTGAGAGGGAGTGTTGATGTTTGCAACTTCCTGAGACATTCTCCAGATCATACTCCTCTGTGACTAAGTTGAGTTGATCTGTGATGACACTTATCCGAGAAGGGATGAGTGTGTTTAGGCTTATAGCCCAACATCCCATGTGGAGAGCACATGAGGACATGTCAAGGGAGTTGACCCTTGACGCCATACACTATGGGAGTTGACCCTAGTGTTTTTAGAGGGTGTAGCCTCTAGAAGTCCACATGGAGTGCCATGTGTGACAAACTTTCTTCAGATCGTACTCCTCTGTGAATTGAATTGAGTTGATCTGTGAGGACGCTTATTCAAGAAGGGATAAGTGCATTTGGGCTTATAGCCCATCGTCCCATGTGGAGAGAACATGAGGACATGTCAAGGGAGTTGACCCTTGACGTCTCACACTATGGGGAGTTGACCCTAAGTGTTCCTAGAGGGAGTAGCCTATAGAAGTCCACATGGGAGTACCATGTCTGACAAACCTTTTGCTACTATGGTGGTTGTGTACCACTGGCGGAGACTACGTGTCTTTGGACAGTAGTTGTGTACTACTATGGAAAGTTACCTCCCTAGCTAAGAGGGAGTGTTGATGTTTCAGCATTGGGCGAAACTTCTCCTAGATTGGGCTGCAGACCAAGGGAGATAGGATACATTTATCATAAAGGTGCACTTGTGGTAAATGGGCCTAGATGTAGTCCTTCCTTGACCATGACAAGGAATAATATGGATTCGAGGTGCTTGAAGTGCTTTCCACGAGTCAATTAGCATTAGACCGACATTCACTCATAGGTGTGTACATGTGGTGAAAGATCATGGTGTGGTGTTTTTCCTAGTCATGGTGATTTGACAAGGAATGATAAAGACTCAAGATGCTATACGCTATTACATGCGGACCCAAAGTGAGCCTAAGCTTAAAGAGAGTTAATTGGCTCAAAGGGAGAGCCACAGAAGAAGTTTCTCCTCGGTTCAG
>SNQJ01S0116643.1:0-18076 GCA_010110895.2 Picea sitchensis | reverse complement strand
ATATATATATATATATATATATATATATAATCCTACATATGATCTTACACTCATGAGACAGTTCACAGGGAACAAGGAGTTGGTCTGTCCTGCTATCACACATTTTGCGACAAGCTTCATTTCTCTTCATTCTCTCCACAATTCTATGTTGAAGTTGCAGAGGATGTTTCTTTCGGATGAGTGGAATGCTTGTGTCTATAACACTAAAGTGGATGGGCAAGCCATAACCCAACTTGTGAGACACAATCAGAGTTTTTGGATGGGATTGCAGGAGTTGTGTTCTATCAGTGAACCTTGGGTAAAGGTTCTTCGCTTGGTTGATGGTGAGAATCCCTCAATGGTATACTTGTATGAGGCCATGGATAGGGCCAAGGAAGCTATCCATACATACAATGACGACAAGGGAGAAGAGGGATTCACTAGACGAACTGAGATATGGAGTGTGATTGATGAGCGATGGAACAACACTCTCCATCGTCTGATTCATGCAACAGGGCTCTACCTCAACCCCACATACTCTTATGCATGTGGATTTAGGTTTGATGCAAAGGTTATGGATGGATTTTTCCAATGTGTTTAGAGGATGGTGTTGACTCCTGCTAAACGCTCAAATATTTCCAAACAAATTCAGATATATAAGCTGAGTGTTGGGACATTTGGGTATGAGATGGCTATCCAAGACAAGACCACTACGATGCTAGGTAAGCTACAAGTAAAATTTGTTTCAAACTTTCAAATTTCAAAGTCTTTCCTTTCTATCTATTAAATATTTGTTACTCAATGCGAATATAATTCAGTGTCTTTCCTTTCCATTTGTTTGATATATATGTTTGGTGGGAAAACCATGGCAGTAGAGTCCCAAAGTTGCAAAAACTTGCCATTCGGGTGTTGAGTCAAACTTGTAGCTCTTAAGGGTGTGATCGCAATTGGAGTGTCTTTGAAAAGATACACTCCAAGAGTGCAACAAGTTAGAAATGTTCAAATTAAAATTTTAATTTTTTATGATATCATTAATTTTAATTTATGCCCATGGGACATCATCCTCTAATTACAAATTGTCCCTCATACAGGTTATATGTCCACTTCCTCAATGAAATGGTCTATGTCTACTACAATCTCATGTTGTGGGTGAAGCAGATAAACAAAGTACCCGACACTAATGCCATTTCATTGGATTCGATTGACACCACGAATCTGTGGAGGGTGGAGACCGAGGCGCCTATCATGGAGGAGGCACCTAGGTGGTTGGAGCATGATGTTGATGATTTGGAGGGGGAGGAGGTATCAGAGCCAGAGGATCTTCCACTTATAGGAGAGACAAATTTGGAGCAACAGGACGACATTGAGATTTTTCTTGAGCCACTACCATGACCTCCACAAAGAGTTGGGAGACTGCTAATTAGGGGAAGAGATGGAAGACATCCCGCTCCGTCTTCCACCTTATCCCCAGGAGTTTCACCTACCACCTCAGGATCAACCTCAACATGTCCACCAACTACTTCTAGAGGAAAAGTGTCAACGATGACCTTTTCCCGTAAAAGAGGTAGAGGGAATCGTTGATATCTTAGTGCATCATGATTAGCCTTGTAGTCTTGTAGTATCTAGATTCCCCATGATATTCATCTCATGAGATACATTTATTTTTGTTTTGATGTGATTTTGTATTATCTTATTAGGAATTATGACTCAGGAGTCAGTATAGATATCATATTTTAGTATCGATATTTGATGTACCACTTGACATCTTGATATTTCCTCATGGACCATCCACATGTGATGAGGCAGCCTACTTTGGTCACACGTGCTTCATTCTAGAAGGGAGCACTTGATCTAAAAATGAAGAAGACTTGAAAAACTTGAAAACTTATTGCAAGTGAATGTTATGTGTTTAAAGAAAAAGGACCAGTTTGCAACACATAAATTAAAGGATTACTTATGCAAATTATACATAGACAGCAGCATAATCAATGAACATAAACACATAAACACAACAATTGATAAAGGAGTTCACCCCTTTTATGGGCTACATCTCCTGGTCCAGCTTCCAATGGATCATTATTATTAATTGCTCAAAAAGTGCTCAAAAACATGTCTTAAAATGCTCAAACTGACAAACTGACTGCTCCAATGGCTTCCCAGCATCCCAAAACCCCTGTTTGGGCTCTTTCGGCACCTCAATCGGTCGAAAAGCGAAGAAGTTAGGCCTCCTGGAAGTCTCCCTCTTCAAGCTTGCTGTCTCTGGTTCTACAATTCGCACCCTTCTTGAATGAACCTGGCTCACATGCATTTTAAAGCGTATAAACCCGGCACCGGGTGCAACCGCGCCAACGGTGCAAACCGTAGGACGGTTAAGGGCGCGCCAGCCCCTAACCGCCTCGGCACCTGGGCATATGGGTCTGAACACGACCATGCGCTATAATTAAAAAGGGCTTCGTTTCAATACCAAATAACGTAATGACACATGGCGGTTGGTTATTAAACCGTGGAAACCACCGTTAACCAATTCCCGCGCGCATATACACAGTTCATACAACGGGCACGGGCCAACTGTTTGGTATACGGGTTATGTAATATAGACCCCGCGCGCCAATCGGTCGGGCTACAATATGTATTGGGGTCATATGAATCAAACGACCGCGGGCCGGGGCCAAGCCCCGGCCCGACCCCCCACCATATACACTATAATGTAATTTTAAATAAAATCAAATACATATCCATGTTAAGAAACACATGGCGTTGCAATGGTCGGCGGAGGTTTGCGAAAACTTATGAAGTGTGGGAGGTCCGGGGGTCGAACCCCGCGGCCTCCATTAGTTTTACATAACCATATAAACTAGTCAACGAGTGACACGTGGCGCCAATGGATTGGGCCATGTTATCGCACGGTTTGTAGGAAAGGTCTAAAGAGCTTGAGTCAGGGCTTGGAACCGGCGTAACAGGAGCTTCCCCACCCACTGTCACCTCGATGGGGGGCTCCACAAATGGATTGGCCATGTTATCGCACGGTTTGTTGGAAAGGTCTAAAGAGCTTGAGTCGGGACTTGAAACCGGCGTAACAAGAGATTCCCCACCCAATCGGCCACCGATGGGGCTCCTTCTATTTAGGAGGGTTAGTCCAAGGGAGACGTCCAAGGTACCGGAAAGTTAATGAAAGGCTGAGGATAAAGGATCAAGTCAAAGAAGTTCCTCCACGATTACAGCCCCAAAGAGATAGTCAAGGAAATATCCAATCGAAAATGTAATCATATGGTAGACAAGACAAATACAACTAGAAATGTACTTGCAGTGGGTTAGTAACTTCATAATCAATGACTATCTTTTCATGTATATATATATAATAAAGATATAATTGTTGACTAAGTCAATGATTATCAAAACAAAGACAAAATCACTTTCTCAATAAGTACATCAAGAGAGATGTATATCAAATGCCCAAACAGAACTGTACCATACAACCAAACAGAAATGCCCACACCATGTCCACCACCACCAATGGCCAGCAACCCACGTTCATCGGGTTATGGTGAAAATAGTCACAACGCTTTAGGTATAAACAAGAGATCAAGACTATGTGTGACGTCACCTATATACAAATTTTGTTGTTCCAGTTAGCTAGCCAAGGATGCTTAATGTAAATTCAACCAAAGAAAAGGGTAAAACCAAACCATGGCTATGAAGAGATAACAAGGTCAGCACTTCCTTTCTATCCAAGCAAAGTTTGATTTAGAAGGGCATTTTAGGGTTAGTCTTAAAACCAGTCAGGGTTAGACGCCAAGTTAGTTTAGGGTTTGCAATTTAGAGATATTTTGAAAGAGTTTAAGGCATAACAAGCTCAAGAAGGGTCTCTAGACTAGTGCCTTGGGTTAATGTGGAGTCAACTTGAAGTGAGACTAATGGTTTAGGGAAGACTTAAACTTATGCGAATAAGAGAGCTAGGTTTGATGGTGTTTCTATGGTGGCACACCAAACCCTAAACCCTCAGAAGAAAAGATTTACCTAGGTGTGCTAGCGCAAAGCTAGGCCTGTAGTCCCTACCCTCTCCTTAAGACTTTCTTGGCAAAACGGGCTAGCTTAAAAGTATAAACATATGGCTGAAAAGTGTTTCTAATGGCAAGGCTTTTCAAAACCCTAGAAGTAAACCCTAGTTCAATTAGGCCTAGATGCCATCTCTTTCTTCAATCTATACTCAAACTAGCTCAAGACAAGAGATGGCTAGGTGAAGCCATGTATTAGGTAAACCTTCAAATCAAATGGCTTAAAGCTTTACTCATGGGACATGAAGCCTCAACCTACTTGTGTAGGCTCCCTTAGGGCTTCAAGGATCAAGGAAATAACAACAATTAATGCAAATGTTAAACAACAACTATTCATCCAAGAAGTTTTGATGCAAAACACCCTGGCGATCATGAAGAAAGCCAACTAATAATCCTAGTTGTAAACCTTCCAATGAGTAATAGCAACACTTTGCCAAAAAAATAATCCTCTTGGGAGGATTATTTTTTGCGCCACACTCCAAGAGACACAAAGCCAAGAACAAGAGCTAAAATCACCTCTCAAATGAGATCGTTATGTTATGATAAAATGAGAGGTAACGCCCCTATTTATATGATACTTTGACCTTGATTTTACAAAATAGGTCAATAAAATATTCGACAAGGCTAACATTACAATTCTTAAATCATTTGTCACTTTTACATGCTAAAATGCCAAAATGAGCAGAAAATGAAGGCGCCAAGCCCCTTTAGAGACGCTATTCCTTTCGGCATGATAAATCCATCCAATGAGTAAAACGCTGTTCTCCCCGGGCTCCAACAACCTCGTCACACGTGTCTAAGAGTCTAGCACTGCCATTGGTTTCAGGAAATCGCCCAACTATCACCGGTGGCGCCCCGTCCATCATGGTCCATGTCCCATCTCGTATTGATCCCATAAGCCATGATCTATGCCAAACGCCCGATGAGGGCGCCCTCTTCTTCTCTCAGGTAAGGGCTCGTCACAAACCCCGTCTTGCCTCTGCCATCCCAACGCCCACCTAATGGGCTCTTCAGCCACATAGAGGTCCACTGAAGAATCATCCCCAAAACCAACCGGGTAATTCGCCCACCGTATGGTCCCAAGTATCAAAAGGCTACGCCTCTAGGGGCTCATCACCAAGACATCAGGTAGCAATGTAAATCACATCTCATCATTAAATTTATCAACATGCATAACATCCCTAACAAATCTTCTAAGAGCTCAAAGACCACACGTAATTCCACCATACAAAGCTAAGGGAAACCAAAAGGGCAACCTATATTGGGCTAATACCCACAAGAAATGGAAAGTTTCCGCAGGTTATTCAAACCGTGTATAGCTTAATGGATGTGGTTTTGTAGGGATGTTTATCATAAATAGACCTAGGGTCAGTCGCCCCAGGTGGGTGCCTTTGTAGGAGGCGAACAGTAATTCGCCATGGATGCAATTTTTCCAAGCCCCATTGCCTTATCTTTCTATTTGCATTTTACCACAAGCCTCGACGAAGAGGACACCAGCCCTAGGTTTGGTGGCTAGAGTCGAAGGCGCCCACTAGTACTTTCGCAGAAATGAGAGGTTGGCTCGCGGATGAGACTTCCTTGGCTGGCTACATGCAACCAAAGGTCATCAGCCCGTTTGGTGACCGTGATGGTAATGTCACACCGCTAAATACCTATGATCATAATGGGTCGGCCAAGATGAGACCTCCCATCCCCTTGGTTAGGTTCTAGGCTTACTATTATCATTTTCTTAGGTCCTCAGTTTCTTGGTGAGAGGCTTTTTATTGCCTTCTCGGGATCCCCCGGCGGGCATCTCTAGGTTTCATTTTTCCTATGGCTTTACCGTACCGTTCTGCCTTTTAGCCCCTTCTTCCCACAAGACAAGATGTACCGATGGTCATCCTAATGGCTAGACTAGGGAATGGGATGGTGATGAGTGGGGTTTTAAGATGTAAGAGTGATATGGTGGGAGCGGACGATGGTTCTCACAAGAACCCCTTGGTGGCTAACCAAACCCATGAATACCAACTTGCTAAGCTACCCAATCAATCACCCCAACAGTTGGTCAAGTAGATTAGTGTAAGATCCAAGCAGCTATCTGAAACAAAGAGATCTAATGCATACATAAGAAGGCCGCACGATCAAATGGCGACAACATACCATGATACCGACCCACCACCTCATGGAGCAAGAGCTCCTTCTGATGCAAGCCCAGGCCAATAGTGATGGAGGTCGGCACCGGGTGACAAGTCCGGTCGAGAAAGAAAAGATGGGCCCTCAAGGGCCATGCTCAAGTCAATCTGCCTCATACTCCATGTCTAGGACCATGTGGGCCTCGAGACGATCTCCTAGTTATCCCCGGATATCAGGGATAACATCTGCCCAACTCGGGACATGCGCTTAACTGCAGAAATGCATGAGAACCTCGAAGAATTTCCTCAAGGACCTCGTGGACCGGCCACACTGACAAAGGGCACGCCAGCCAAGACGGTGGTGTATTACAATTCCGTAAAGCAAGAGTATATAAGTGTGCATATAGGCAATAAGTAAAATGTGCATATAGGCGCGAAAGCAAGAAAGAAACAAAGTGCATATATACAATAAACAAACAATGCGTGTATAATACACGAAGTGGATGCACCGTTAGATCATGTCCCACCACCCCTCGGTGGGGTTTGAGAGACGCCCGATGGGTAGTAATGGTGCCTTCTTCCTCTAAGGTGGACAAATAATAAGAGTCATTCACCGATTCCATTCCCATCTTTGGAAGGGTCCGGTTTCATGACTGCACACTTCCTTTACATTAGTAGGCTCTCCATTTCCTATATCCCACATCCGCATTCAATCCTCCTCCTGTATTTTTCGGATCTTGCGCCTTTCATCTCCTTGGATCACCCCGGTGTATTCTACTGAGGGAGGCGTGTGGGCTTCGAGTAAATTCTTCTTGTTAACGGATGATGAACCATCTTCGGCCTTTGGTTTTCAAAATTTTGACCACCCCGCCTCTCTTTATTCAAACCGGTCTAGAAGTTGCTGATATTCTTCTTCTTGGCCACCAATCTGGTCAAACTCTTCTTCAGTAGTAAAGGGCATATCTTCTGTTGAGTAATCTTGAAGAGCTTGTATAACGTCTTTTTGCTGTTCATTCTTTGCCCCTGCAAAGAATGAACATGAGTTGTAGTCAGCGGTATGTTGAGTAATCTTCCACTTGTCCCGTCCTTCAAAGGTAATCGCAAAATGTGAGATCCATCTCAAGAGACCCTCCTAATATTGCAGTAACTTAACCACAATAGCATTCCCCATATGTCTGGGACATCAACCACTATTATGTCTATGTAAACTACCTTCTCGTGAAATTCCTTTAGTCGTATTTCATCGTTCTCAATCACACCATGTGTGGTACAGACCGATTCAAATCCACAAACGTTTCTATAAGGCCTGTTACCTTCTTCAAGCCCATCCGCCGTGCATAACCTTGAGAGACATTATATTTGCAATTCAAAGACTGCATTCAGTACGCATTGTTGAGATATTTACAATTCATTTGAAGAGTTTTAATAGCGAGAGGCATATAAAGGAGATTATCTCCATAATGAATCCCGAAATGGTTTGCTTGCAACATGATTTGGGGGTCCATAGGCTCAGCCGTCCCAGAAAAGAGGGTATCAAAGCATTCTTTTGTAGAGGGGATCTTAATTGCTTCTCTTAGAGGAACATTTACGTGCATTTTGCCAAAGCTCCTTCAAAGTCAAAATCAAGAGCAATAATATCAGCTTTGGGTTTCTTTCTCGAGGAGGAACTTCGAAGACTTTGATTGATTGCTTGTAGATTTGCTTGGGTTCTTCCTCCGACATACTTGGATTTCTTTGTTTCTCAACTTTTCTCGCGGATTCTGGTCCAAGTTGTTGATTACCGCTAACCCGTCACTGGCTGCTTCCTTCTTCATAAGCATTGTTGATGCTCTTCATCGGTGATGACCGAGGGCAAATTGGAGAAGAAGCGTCAAAGGTGTTGGACTTGTTGTTGTCAGCATTTAGTTGGTTATTCATCTTCCCAATGTCATAAAGATTCCGCATCCAGGGGCTATCATCCACAACATTTGTAGATTGCAGCATTCGGGACTTCATTGTCATTCTTTGGTCTCAGTTTTTGATTTTGAAATGGCCCCTTGAAAGGGGTCTAGGTGCCTGGGTCTGACCTTTCAAGTCTCACGATCCATTTCATCATTTCCTCGACCTTCACATGCGATGGTATCAACCGGAACTTGTAGCTTACCTGACACCGGTACACAAATCGAAGGGCTCGCTGTGGACTGCCGCTTGACATCTATTCTCGCTTCCTGATCGGCAGAAGGCTCGATCTTGGTTGACAAAAGATTTCCTTCAATTATGGTTGTTATTTCTTGAGCTTCTTGAATGGACCGAGGATTTTTGTCTCTAAGAAGATACCCCAATTGGCCATTGAAGGATCTATAAAGATGTACGATACCCATCCCACATGGCTTGGAGGAACCCGCTGAGTGCAGCTTCAAATCTGGTACGAAACTCCCTTATTGATTCATTATCACGTTTGGCAATACCATATAACCGGGTAAGCAGCATATTCGGGTATTCTTTGATGCTCCACCTTCTGAGAAAAATTTCTTCAAGCTTATCCATGGTTTTAATATCCCATCAAAGGTGTGTCAGATACCAACGCCTTCACAAAGATCATAGAGTGTGGGTCAAAGAGCTTCATAATCAAGTCTTCAGCATCATCACTAATAGGGTGGATTTGAAAGAAGGCCCAAAAATTAATCATGTGTTCTTCGACACTAGTAGCATTAGTGTTGGTAAACTTAGGCAACCATTTTCATACTTGGGTGGTATTTGCCTAGGTAACCAGGTATAGCCATTACGTCCAAAGTCTTGAACAAATTGGATGACCATTGTCTTGATTATTGACAGGTTTGTAGTAGTGGTGGAGGTTGAGCCAGACATACGTTTAAAGGGTTCTTCCAAAAGGTTTTGACAACAGTGAATTAGCAGTGAGGCTTCCTTTTGAAAGTGTGAGGAGGTTTTTTATACCCTTTTTGTTTTGTGGAGTCGCTTTTATAGTTTCCTTGAACTACCAAAGAAATAGGGGGAAAGGCTAGTGGAGTCATTGCAAGGCATCGACCAAAGATACGTCGTTGAGAATGTAGACTCAAGAAGAACGGCCAAAATGTTATCGCATCTATTTGTAGGAAAGGTTCAAAGAGCTTGAGTCGTGGCTTGAAACCAAGTGTAATGTAGGAGTTCCAATCACACCTGATGGGTGGCTGTTTCTATTTAGGAGGGCTATTCCAAGTGAGACGTCCCTAAGGCAGTCTGAGTTAATGAAAGGCTGAGGATAAAGGATCAAGTCAAAGAAGTTCCTTTTCACAAATTGCTGCCCCCAAGATGGCCCTCCTCATACAAGCTCAAGTCAATCCGCCTGCATCTATGTTCATAGGGACCATGTGGGCCTCGAGATGATCTCCTAGTTATCCCTAGATACCGGGATAACATCTGGCTCCAAAACGGGGACATGTGCTCACCATAAAACACATGAGAACCTCAGCACCGGCGTAGACCCGCGGACTGCCACCGGCTAAAAGGCATCGGGCCGACAAAGACGGGTGAGCACCCCGTATAGAAAGAGAATATACATGATAATTGTGCATATAAGGCAAGAAATAAATGTGCATATAGGCGTGAGAGCAAAAAACAAACAAGAAGTGTGTATAAAAAAATCAAACAATGCGGTATAATATACGGAAGTGGTTACTTACCTGTCAGGATCATGTGTTTGGAGGGTAGTAATGCTTTATGTGTAAAGCGTTCACTAGTAATTTGAAGATTTCTCCTTCCATTGTTTCCAGACAGGGAATTTATAAATTCTGACAACTTCTGATTTTAGGCTCTCCCATGCTATCAACTCGCATACCAGGTTTCTCTTATATTTTGTCCCATAGAAGAACAAGGTCTCCTTTGACGAAATTCCTTCCTCTAGCTTTGTGATCAAAGGTGTTCTTTCATTTTCTCTTGGTTCTTTATCATCTGACCCAAGGCATTTCTTCGAAGTTTCATCTAATGCCTGCAAACAATGCAAATAAAAAAAAAAACCCTATCGCTGGTTTCACTTTTCCTTGGATCGGCTCGTGATCCGTAGACGCATCACGTAATAAATCGGAGAATGGGAATTTGAAGATTTACAGGAAGTTTTGCTTCAAGTCCATACTAGCTCAAAAGGGGTTTTCCTCGTGGATGTCTTTGTTGTTATTCGATTCCATACCGTGATACCTCTGCTTGTTGGTCCCATGAATTTTTTATTTTCTTCAACCACCTTTTTCAAAATATTCATAAGATTCTTATTGGTTGATTCCGCTAATCCATCATTTCCTCTGGATAGTAATTGAGGAATGACAGGTAATGCCATATTTGAAACAGAACTCTACCATAGCATAGGAACTAAAAGCTTTTGCTTTATCTGTAGTGATCTTGGAGGTATTCCAAACCTTGTTATGATTCGCTCCTCCAAGAAATTCATGACAACTTCTTAAGTGGCTTTCTTTGTAGGAACCGATTCAACCTGTATCTAGTGAAATAGTCCGTAGCAGCCAAAATCCATCGGTATCCGTTGTTCGAGTTGTCCTGAATTCACCCACAATAAAACTGTGCCCCACCGCTGGAAAAGGTGCTTTACTACCACCGTTTCAGTTATCAGTCGGGAGTCATTTGCTCTATGAAAATTGCGTCAGTGTGATCCTAACGTAATGAGCAAGTATCTAAAATAGAGCTTCCGGCCAATAATACCCTTACTCTCAAAATTTTGTGGGCGTGGTAATGCGGCAAAGAAAATGACCACCACAGCATCCGTGAGTAACTCTCTGTCTTCTTTGCCTCATCCTGGTTAACGTATCGAAGTATAACACCGTCTGGATCTCTCCATCCAAGTCCATCTTCCGGTAAGCAATAGTCATGGCTTAACTTCAAAGTTCTTCGGTCTAAGTCAGATGATCAGGACATGAAAAGTTCTTTAAGTAATAAACTATGTCGGAATACCACTCACCATGTTCAAGTTCACTGACTATCACATTCACTTGCTCATTTTCACCTCGTTTCGCCACCAATCAGAGTAGTTTTGGTTGTTTTCATGGAGCATTTGGGCCGTTCCTTTATTATTTTGGTGGGTTTATTTCTAAGTCATATTCTTGAATTTTCAAAACCCACTTTCCTCTGGTACCCATGCAATCTTGTTGGTATAGGACATCCTTTACGGCTGGGTATGTGACATAAGCCTTGATCTTGTTATAACCGCCATAGTTCCTGAAATGTTGAGGGATTTGACCAAAGCGTAAGCTTGTTTCTCCGTGATGGTGTAGTTTAATTGACCTCGACTTTGCTCATAAAGCCACGGGATGTTCAAAGTCATCAGCATCCTTCTGCATCAAAACACCTACAATGGTATCCTCGACGAAATGAGAAAATGATGAAGTTACCGCGAGTACCCAGACCCATCGTAATCTAGCTTGAGAGATGGCATTCTTGATATCTTCAATGGATCTGTCGGCATCTTTTCCCCAACTGAAAGCAACATCCTTCTTCAAAGCACCGGCTTTACCTTTCTACAAAAGTTAGGTAACAAATCAAGGGATAGTTGATCTTTCCGCAGCGGACTCCGCAATGACTTTTATTGACCGAGGACGGACATCCTTACCCATTTGACTCTTTCAGGGTCAATGGAATCTCCTCCCGATGAAGCCACATGTCCTAGCAATTTTCCTTCATCAATCCCGGTAAACAGACTTTTAGGGTTTAGTGAAATGCCATACCTCCGTGACGCCTTCAAAAATGTTTTTAAGATGGAAAGGGTGATCTTCCTTTCCTTGGACACCACCGTGAGATCATCCTGATAAATCTCTATAATTTTCCCAATTAGATCTCTAAAAGCATAGTCCATTGCTCTTTGAAAGTTACCACCGACATTCATAAGGACAAAAGGCATTCTCAAGTACATAAAATCTCCCAAGGGCGTAGTAAATGCAGTCTTAAGCTGGTCCTCCCTTTTGAGCAAAACTTGATTGTATCCCCGAGAACCCATCCAACATTGACATCATTCCTTCTCCTGTGACTCACTGGAGTAGGTGTTCCATGTTTGGGAGAGGATAATTGTCTTTTAGTGATGCTTGGTTGAGATTTCGGAAATCAACACAAAGACGAATGTCTTCATTCTTTTTTCTAACAACCACTTGATTTGACATCCAAGAATACCTGAGGAAGCAGGATCGTGATCAACCATCTTAGTGGAGTTCCTTCAGATTCCGCTCAAGCAAATGGGTTGATATGCCTCTAACGCCCCTCTATAGGCCTGAGTTCATCATAGTTCCAAGCGAAGGTATCTCTGAATTCCCTGATGTGATCCAGTATTTCTTTCCTTTCTTTCTCTGTAGTCCCCTTTCCTATCTTGACTGCCCTTAAATCCATTTCAAGCATTTCAATATTAAATTCCTGTATGTCTGTTTGTTGGTTCTTTTTCCTTTGAAACATCATGTCTATCAAAAGATCTTCCAGGAATGCATCCCTTTGGCAAGGTATTGTTTCGTAGGTTGATGACTTCCAAATCCATAGATTCAAATGTGAAATGTATTTTGTGTACCTCTGTGGAATTCTTTGTTGTTCTCCATGAACCTAATAATTTGATCATCATCCCCGAACACCTGCCAATGCTCCAAACTGTCGGGAATATAAGGTCTAAAAAGAACCTCCATATTGCACAATTCATGAAGAGGTCCCTCACAATATTGTAAGGTATAAGCAAAGATATCCAAAGCATCCAACACGTGGTTTTCTTCTCGAGGAAAAAATTCAATCGATATCTTTTTGAAGGTCTTTGAAATATTTTGGGCCATATCTCGATATTTTTTTAACTTTCGCTCTTAGTTGCAAACCCCATAGGAACCTCCGAGGACGATAAGTGGTCCTAATTCACCCTCTTTTACTTTCTAGGATAGTAGCCCTCATCGGCCGTGTTGAGTCTTTGGCTGGGCCTCATATTGCCACATTGTTATGCAACCCAACTCCAATCAGAAGAGCGAGAAACTCAACTGGCCGGCTAAAACTACTCCTCGCGACCTCGCTTCCCCTGCACTCCGAGCACCATCAAATTCTAGTGTCCAGATTCCTTCTGTCTCTTCTTTTGTGTCCATATTCAATTTTCCTCTTGAATGAACCAATCACTTAGGCCTATGTTGATGCATAAAAGTTGATCACCTATCATCAAGATCTTTAATCATGCACGCAAAAGGTTTGTCGCTAACGGTATCATATCCCCCGACATATCTAGGGGATAATCGGGAGATCATACCCAAGGCCATGGTCCTAGACATGGAAAATCGTAGAGCAGATGACCAGCATGGTCCTCGAGGACCCATCTTCTTCTTTCTCTCGCCTAGATTGTCCTGCCAGCAGCACCGGCCTCCATCACTACCGGCTTTGGTTTGCATCAAAGAAGGCTCTTGCCCATGAGGTAATAATTATCCTGAGGTATCATGGTATGTGTCATATTTGGATCATTATAACCTTCTATGTATGCATTGCATCTCTTTTTATTTCAGATAACCCGATTTACACTAATCCACTTGACCATTGTTGGGGTGGGATGGATGGGTAGCTTAGCAAGTTGGTATCCATAAGTTTTGTTAGCCACCAAAGGGGTTTGAAGAACCATCGTCCGCCTTCCTCATTATCACCTTTCATCTTAAAACCCGCTCAACTATCCCATTCTCCTAGTTTGGCCATTAGGAGGACCACCCGTACATCTTGTCTTGTGGGAAGAAGGGGCTAAAGGCCCGTGGGGTAAAAGCAAACAGTAAAGATAAAAGCCATAGGAAAAATGAAACCTAGAGATGCTTCTCGCCTGGGGATCCCCCGAAGGCAATAAAAAGCCTCTCATAAGAAACCGAGGACCCTAAGAAAATGATAAATAACAAAGTGCAAGAACTAACTGAGAGGATGGAGTTCTCATCACTAGTCGGCCCATTATGTTCATAGTATTTAGCAAAGGCATGCCACAAATTCATTTGCTGTCAGCCAAGTCAGGGCAAAGGACTCTATTGCATTGCCAAAGGAAGGGTGGTCTCATTACGAGCCAGCCCTATCATTTCCCTGAAGATACTAGTGGGTAACATCGTCACCGCCACCTAGCCAAGGCAAGGTTCACCCACAAGGCTTGTAGCAAAATAAATAAAGAAAGATAAGGCAATAAGGGCTTGAAAAATTGCATCCATGATCTGCACAGCTCGCTCTCCTACAAAGGCTCTTACGCATCTACACCACTCTAGGTCTAACTATAACCGCATATCCCTAAAACCATATCACGCCGCTATACATGTTTTGATAACCCTTTGCGGAAACTCCTTCGAGCCTGTGGGTATTGACCCAATAGGTTGCCCTTTGGTTTCTTTGACTTTCTTTGTATGGTGGGTCCGTAAAGTCTTCTTTGAGCTATTAGAAGATTTGTTAGGGGGCAGTGCATACATTCGATAATTCTTAATGATGAAATTTGATTCACATTGCCAAGGATGTCTAGGGACCCATGAGCCCACGGAGGGCGAAGCTTTTGATGTGCGTGACCATGCCCAACGGGATGTACCAGAGGATCGTGCACATGGGGAGATGATCAGTTCCCGACCTCCATGGGGCTAAAGAGCCCACGAGATGGACGTTGGGATGGGAGATGCAGGACAAGAGTGACGAGCCTTGCACTGAGGAGAAGAAGGACACCTTCACGACGTTTTTGACATAGATTGTGGCTATGGGGATCAGCCGCGCATGGACGCGGGACCATGATGGTGACGTGATGCCACCGCGATGTTAGACGATTTCAGATTAACGCGGCAGCCCCATTAGGCTGTTTGGCACGCAGACATGATGTCGGAGCCCCGTGGAGGCAACGCTTTCAAATATTTGATGGTTGTCATGTTCTAAGAGGGCTAACGCCTCCCTCAGTTTGACGCCTTCATATTTCTGCTTATTTGGCATTAGGCATGTAAAAGTGACAAATGATTTAAAACTCCGACTGGCATATGTCGGTTATTTGTTGACCCATTAATTTTAAGGTCAACGCATTGTATAAATAGAGGATGTTTCTTCCCTCTTACATCATAACATAACTTGTTCTCATTTGAGAGACTACCTTTAGCTCTTGTCTTGTATTTATGGTCTCTTGGAGGTGATAGCGAAACTCTTTGAAGGTGTTATTTTTTTGTGAAGTGGTGCTAAAAAGGCTGGAAGGTTTGCCAACTAGGTGTGGATTATTGCCCTTCAAGGATCTTGTGTTTTTCAAAGCTTCTTGATTGAATAGTTGTAGTTTAACATTTACATTCATTGTTATCTTGTTGTGTTGGATTCTTAATCCTGAAACCCTAGGGAGCCAACACACAAGTAGGTCGTGGGTTTTTGTCCCCATACGAGCATAGCAACATTTGATTCTAGAGGGTTTAGGCTAGCTTTAGCTACACTACCCCTCTTGTATCTTGGCTAGTTTTGAGTTTAAATTGAAGAGAGAAAAGATCCTAGGCCTACTCAAGTTACACCTAGGGTTTACTTCTAGGGTTTCAGAGAGCCTTGTATTGAGCAACACTTCAGCCCTAGGTTTATCCTTACAAGCTAAATGCTTGCCAAGAGAGTCCTAGGAAGAAGATTAAAGCACTAGGCCTAGCTTCTAGCCACACCTAGGTAAGTCTTTTCTCTCTAGGGTTAGCCATGAAGCCTTGCTTTAGGAACACCACTAAACCCTAGGCCTCTGTTCCTAGGTTTGAATGCCTCTAAACCACATTAGCTAATCACATTTGACTCCATTAACCCAAGGCACTAGTTCGAGCTGACTCGAAGTTTGTCATACCCTCAAATCTTCAAACTCTTTCACAAAATTGCAAACCCTAACTACCCCACCTACCAACCCTAGCCGCATTTTAGGACTAACCTTTAAGAGGACAACATTGGCTCCATTTTTGACTGCCAGAGAAAGGTACTACTTCCTTCCCCTTCATAGTCGCGGAGTTGGATTGTACTTGTTGAATTTGTCAAAACGTCCACTTTGGCTAACCCGCAGAAAAACAACAAAATATCATACCGTGACGCCATGCATAATTGAGACTCTGTTTGACCTTGAAAGTGTTGACTTTGTCTTTCTTTGATTGATGTTGAGCTATTGACCTTTATTGAGATTGATTGTTGTAAAACATTGGCTCTTTCCTCTCAAAATTGACTTGTTGACAAGCTTGACGTCACACTTGCAACAAAAACTATCATAGGGCTGACGTAATACTCCATTCCTTGGTTTATACCAACGCCAGGATAATTAATGTTCTACGTTTTATACTGAGTTAGTGTTTATGTTCCTAAGCTAATTAACAAAACGTTTTGCCTTTGTCATTTGATTCACTTTGATTCAGCCCCATCGCCACACCTATTGTAGCAACATTATATAGCGATGCATGATAATATATGAGCTTGATTTGACACATTTAATGCATTTATAATTTGACACATGGTTTAAATTGGTAACACATTGAATGCTATTTGTCCTTATGCTTTTATTGAGAGGTGATACAAGTCTTTGTTTACAGTTACATCATTGACTTCATTAATAATAGCATTTATTAATTGCTCATGTATTAGAGATAGTCATTGGTTTTGATGAGGAATTTCGATAATCCAATCGCAAGCACACTTAAGCCTTGTTCGTCTCAAGCGTGCATTAGCAAGGGTTATAATTGGTGACTATCTATATCGGCATCAATCAGGAAAGGTTTCCCTTTGACTTGGCCTCATCCATTAGCCTTCCTTTATCCAGACACCAGGGGACGCCTCCCTTGGACTTGCTCCTCCAATAGAAAGAGTTCCCCCATCGAGGTGACAAGCAGGGATGCTCCCCTCATACCGGGTTTCTACCTTGACTCAAGCCATTTAACCTTTCCTACAAACCGCAAGGATAACATTTTTACGCCGCTGTCGGGAACACCGAAATTACATTCCTCAATCCATTATCTTTGGTGAGTCTTGGCTTACCTCCGGCGACTCCACCTTTCCCTATTTTGTGTAGTTTCAAGGAACCATCTCGGCGACGACCGGGATGACAAGCCAACGCGACTTCACAATGGGATCCAGAAAACTACAAACCTTAGATAGAGCAAAATCCCCGGATATCCTGTGAAGATGCCCTCGCTATGAAGATTTTCTTCCTTGTTTTGTCGGTTTCCTGTGAGACTGTCCCAAGTCTCACATGATGGAATTTTGGACATTTTTCAACGCTTCCCTATCGACAACGAAGCTGAAGATCTGGTGATGAAACTCTTCCTCCCGCCGCATTGAAGGGCTAAGATGGTATACACCTTCCGGGGATGCCAAAGACGGGCTCGGTGGAGCATTTTGAAAAGTTTTTCTTGCAAAATGGTCCAAGAAGATAGAGACGGGTAACCATTACTCAAAGAGCTTGAGGGCATAAAACAAACAGAGTCTGAGAGTGTCAGAGATTACTCTACTAGGTTCTGGAATTCACTTTACCAGATTCGTCGTGGCTATCGTCCTGAAGATAAGTACCTCGCTGACCTTTATACTAATGGACTTCAGGCACCCTTGAGTTTCTTTCTAAGTAAAAAGAAACCAAAGACACTTAAAGAAGCTCTTGGCATGGCCATTCGAATTGAAAAGAATCTCTCCTTGACCGGGGCTAATGCCACTGACATTCTCACCATGACAAAACTGGTCTCCCATGCAAACTTCGGTGAACAAATGGTTGGCCAGCAAAATGAGAACGTAAGTGAGGAGCAGGAACCTGAGAAAGAACTTGAACAAGATGATGAAGTGTCCATAATCGCTCCTCCCATTGAGGAAGTTATACAAGAACCTGTTTCTTCTGTGCAGCAAAAGAAAGATGAGGTTAGTTCTTTTCCTTTTCAAATTTCTAATGATTTTGTGTTGCTTGATGAAGAGGAAATGGATGTCTTGGACAAAGTAGACGTCCCTTGCTGCGCACTTGAAGATAAAGAAGCAGCCCAT
>SNQJ01S0116641.1:49183-62721 GCA_010110895.2 Picea sitchensis | reverse complement strand
TTTTCCAGAGAATTTTTGACATTTAACACAAGCCCTGATCTTCACACAGACATCAATGAATAGGCTAGGCCAAAAGTACCTAGCCTTGAGAATTTTATAGGTTGTAGTTCTCCATAATTGATGTCCCCCACATAGGCTGTCATGAAAATTAAACATTATATTTTGGGCCTCAATTGGATCTAAACATCTCAGAAGGACTCCTAGGGGGTATTTCCAATACAATACTTGATCAATAAGGCATTACTTAATTGCTTTAAGCCTTAAATCTCTTGCCTTGCTTTTTATCATATCATCAGGGGGTCACAACTCTTGCAGAAAGAATATGATGTCTTTGTACTAGATGCATTCTACCAATGGAGGGATGACTTGTGGGCCTGTATAAGACAACTCGGATTGCTGATTTTCTGAGCAGATGCTGATGCAGTTAATCCCCAAATCTTTGAAATTAGATTCATCCAATAGCTTGTCTAAACCTTGGCCTTTAACTAGTTTGGTGGGCTTTATTTCTAGATCAAATTCAAGGATTTTGGTAATCCACTTGCTCCTTATTCCTTCTATGTCAGACTGAATGAGAATGTCCTTCACAGAAGTTGAAGGAACATATGCGATAACTTTTGAACACAGGACATAGATTCTGAAAGATTTGAGGGATTTCACCAAAGCATAGGCCTATTTTTCCATGATGTCATATTTTATCTCTGCATCCCTCAGTTCTCTGTTGAAAAAGGAAATAGGATGCTCCAACCCTTCAACATTCTTCTGCTATAAAAAAACTACTACTGTATCAAAATAAGAAAAGGAAAAAATCAAAAAATCTTTGGAGTAATTAGGACTGATGAGTACAGGTGCCTCAGTCAAGGCCTTCTTGATTTGGTCAAAAGAATTTCTAGACTCAACAGTCCATTTCATTTCATTCCCCTTTCTGAGGATGGTTGTGATATGCTTCACCAATTCAACAAAATTTGAAACAAATATTCTTAAAAAGTTTATTTTACCCAAGAAAGACTGAACTTCCTTATTGTATTGGGGGAGTGGCAAGGTTTGAATAGCTTCTACATAGATTGAATCAATTATGACTCCCTCAGCTGCTACTATGTGCCCCAACAATTTTCCCTCTTGCATGCCAAATAGAGACTTTTTGGGATTTAAGGAGAGACCAAATTTTATGCATTTTAAGATGACCTTTCTCAGATGTTGACCATCTTCTTTATCATACCTGGAAAAAACTGTAATTTCATCTAGATAGATGACTACAAATTTATCTTTTTCTCCAATGAAAGCTATGTCCATATCTCACTGAAAGGTTTCCCCTCCGTTCATCAATCCAAAGGGAATATTAGCTAACATGAAAGTACCCCAAGGAGTGGTGAAGGTTGTATTTTCTCTATCTTTAGGCAGGACAAAGATCTGATTATAGCCAGAATATCCATCAATCATGGAAATCCTGGATGCACCTGTCACCCTCTGCAATATGTGTTCCATCTTTGGCAAAGGGTAATTTTCCTTCTTAGAGCTTATGTTCAGGTTCCTGAAATTGACACACAATCTGATTTTTCCATTCTTCTTTCTTACTGGGACTAGGTTGGCCACCCATTCAGAATATCTCAAAGGGATAATTATTTGGGCGTCCAACAACTTCTTTACCTCCCTTTCCATAATAGGCAACAACATAGGATTTATTTGTCTTAATTTCTGCCTAAATGGTTTGGCCTCCTCTTTCAATGGGATCTTATGCTTAATGACACTTGTGTCGTATGTTCTGATGTCTTCATAGGTCCAAGAAAACACATTAGCAAATTCTCTTAATAGCTCAGCATACTCGGTCCTTTATTCCCTTGACAGGATGCTTGGCAACTTGAAACATTTTGGATGCTCCTCTATACCAATATTGCACTCAACTACATCAACATCCTTATTTGAAACTTTACCTTTTACTGCCACATCATTTCTATCAAATAGTCTTTCCAAAGGAAATAGTCCCTTTGGGATACGATTGTTGGGAAACCAATATGATGATTAGCAATTTTTCTCAGAAAAACATCATCATGAGGATTTATTTCAGAATCGGGATCTTGATCAATGTGTAATGCATAAAACTCATCAACAGTCTCCAGGAACCTTTTGGTTTCAAGATCATCCTCAAACACTTTCCAATGTTTTACATTGTTAGGTATAGAGGGTCTATATTTGACTTCTACATCATACTTGAGCTTAGGTGGCAGAGGGACTCTGAAATTACTATTGAAACAACCAGAGAATCATCCATAACATTCTCTTCTCTTGGAACAAATGAAATGTTGAAAGCTAAGAAACAACTGTCAACTAGATCCCACACCTCATTTCTATAACTTATAAGCCGAGGGTGCCTGGTTTGATAAATCCTTATGATATGATGGAAAATTAATTCAACATCCCCAAACACTGATATCTCTTCAATCCCCATGTCTTTTGCAACCCTTAAACCCAAAACAAGAGCTTCATACTCTGCCACATTATTGGTAGTTTCAAATTCTAACTTGTTGGATAGGGATATAATTTCTTGGGTAGGTGAAACCAATACCACTCCAGCACTAGCACCTTCTCTAGAAGAGGCTCCATCAAAAAACATTTTCCAAATAGAGGTAATTGGAGGAGAAACTTCAAAGAGAGTAGGGGACTACTTTCTGATTTCAAGAGGGGGCTCAGGGGCATCTATGAGTTGCAATAAGTTGGATCCCAAATCAGTATTGAGTGCAAAAATAGGATGGTTAGTGGGGTTTGATTCATCAATAATAATATAGGCCAACTGAGCTTCTCTGTACAGTATTTTATTCTCCCCCCCAAACACAAGAATGGTAGCATATGTGAGGTCCATATGCAAGGTTCCCCTGAGTATTTTTATCCAATATCTTGACAAAAGCATGCCAAACTTGGGGGGAAAGTCAACCACCATGATATCCATGACCACACTTTTCATGGGAAACTAAAACATGGTCACAACCAGATCTTTGATGACCCCAAGACACTGCACTTTCCTTGAATCAAAATAATACAAATCATGATAATTCTTTGTGATTTTTAATCCAAGCTCATCCATGATAGTTTTGGGCATGAGATTATGAGATGCCCTTGAATCCATCAAACAATTATGCAACACCTTGTCATGTATGTTCAGAGATGTATAGAAGGGAGGGGATGAATTGTCTCTATCTTCTATCAAAGGACCTAATATGACTATTGGATTTTCATCTTGAAGGTTTATTGAGTCTGTGGAATAACATGATGGCTCAGACTGCAACAACTTAGAGAGGGATTTTTTGAAATGTTCATGTTTGACTAGATCTTAAAGTAGTACAAGGATCCTAATCTTTTGAATTTCATGCTTAAAGTTAAAATCGGAGGGGGGGCTCAGTATTTCTCTTACTTTTGGGACAAGACCTTTGAATATTGGTGAGGGGTTCTATATTTTCTTCTCCTTGCTGTTGTTTATTGTGTCATTAGCAGGCTTCTCTACTCTAGAAGGCTGATCAGGGATGTCAGACTTACCTTATTTCTTGTTAGACCTTAGGTTATATTTATTGGGACTACTATTTGTCTTCTCCCCTTTACTCAACTCATTTATTTGGCTGTCCATGAGGGACTCCTCGTATGCAGAGTGGGTCAAATGGGGAAACTGGGAGGTGTCTCCAAGACAATGTATTTCAAGATCAAGCTCTTCTTCCTCTCCTTCTTCATCAACAACGAGGTTATTTTGGAGAGGGGTTTGGATTTTATGATCATCCCTATCTCTTTTTCGAGGCTCTCTTGGAAGTATCTGAGGGGTATGATTTGGTCTTCTGAATTTACCTCTGTTATCATCATTTTGGGAAATCTTATAATTTTTCTTCAGAGGACCAAATCTTATGATTTGGTATGATTAGCACTTGCCATAGGGACGATATATGGAGGAGAACCAAGAGTATATGGAGTTCAAACAAGGGAGGATGGAAGTGCATTTCTGGGAGCAAAGGGAAACGACTGAGAATTTGGTGAAAATGCCACAGGGCTCGAGGGAACCGATATTTCCCCTTTTGTAAAAACAACAACTCTAATAGGGGGAGGAGTGGTGAAGCTCAGAGTGGGAAAATATTCTGAGCTCCTGGATTTAAACCATGGTACAACTTTAGGGGAGATAGGAGTAACAAAGGTTTCTCCTTCCAATCCAAGACCAGTAGGGGAGAAATCAACAAGAACACTCCCAAATGTTAAACTTTGGGAAAATCTAGAAGATGGTATGACAGTAAAATGAGAAGAAAGTATTGGAGTTTCTATAGAAGGATGGTGAAAATCATCAGAAATACCTGGTTCAACAACTGAAGTACCTTCCTGGAGGATCTTTCGTCTTTTGATAATTTTCCCTCGGTCAACTTCAGGTGTTGCTAGAGGTAGTTGTGGGGTAGACCTCGTGTGTCTGCCTTTGGAAGCCACAACTGAAACAATGAATTCATATCAATGGAGTTTCCAGGTGCACAGTTGCAATCTTTGATGTACTAAGTTCTGATGCACCTTCAGAATCAATAATCTTTGTCATTCGATCCTAGGGAAAATATTCAATTCATCCTCGACAATGGCACCATAAATGTTAGCACTAGAAGTCACCTCTATATTGTGGCAGAGGTAATCCCAGTACCCATAAGTGTTTATGTCACAATGAATACATTTAAGGGGGGGGGGTCTAATGGATGAAAACTCATTATGATATCGCTTTAACTCAAAAAAATGGGCTGGTATGCACATACATATGAGGTCTTTATCTAACTTGAGACAGTAAGTTGAAGTAAGGGTGAGCAGGAGGAAGAACTTTAGGAGAAAAAGAAAACTTTTTCTATGGACATCCGGTCTTCCAACATCCTAAGGAGGAAAATCTTTGAATGAAAGATCCTCTTGGGTCCAAAACTTCAGGAAGATGAAAATGCTATAACAACACTGCAATCAAACATACATCACAATACAGTTACAACACTTGAATGGATCATCCATGCCTGAGTCTTTCAGTCTTAGAGGCAAAAGAGATGGAACAAAAAGCTGACTGTCATTAAACAAGAAGTCTCAAATTACGCACACATGACCAGAGAACTAGAAATTTCATTAAATATTTACAATCAGGAGCTTAGCTCTACCATCAACCCTAAACAAAATGACAAAACTAACTATTTATTTTTAGAATCAAGTTGCCACTACCAGGAATGTGTCCTTGCCACTACAATCAAAGATTTTCATCTGTGTCTTCTCTGTTAGACTATGTAGGCACTCTTCTGTCAGACGTGATCTCAGATCAGCATGGGCTTTGCATGAAAATTCGCCCACAAGAGCACCACAGGCTGATAGCTCAGTCCCCTCAGCCAAACGTTCCATTTATGGAGTGAAACGAGGTTTGAACCACCTCCCCCATTTTCATTAAATACTTTCATTGGGAATAGGATGATGATTGACACCCCTAAATGTTCAAGGCGATTCTCATGACTTCTGCGAGTCAATCCAGGCGCCTCTAAGCCACACAACTCTTCTTTTGTGACCAACATGGGCACTTTTGGCTCCATGCAAGATCAGGCTATGACCATGGGCCCAACTCTTGTGCTCTTCGTGATTTCTCGTTTCACGAACTTGCATCACGCTCCATGTGAAAACCCCCGAGTCATGAAATCATGACTTCTCAGATCAGGTGCCACGCACCCCTTTGAATCAAATGACCCAGATAAATATTGACAATTCGGTACTTCGAAATTTTGGAATTTCGGGACTCGGGAACTTTGCAGCTTCTTCACTTGAGTTTACCCAAAATGACTTTCTCTGCATTTTGGATCTGATGCCACACGTCCTGTTGGATTGAACAACTCCTGTTGATTTCGGGTTTCAGTAGTTCAGATCTTTGACAAACAACTTTAAAAACATTCTGAAGTCCCGGTTCCCATGATTATTATTCATCATTGATCTCTCATAATGAGATCTACGACCCAGATTAAATATTTAATCGACCTTAGATCTCAGGCCTTTGCCCCGACATTAAACTTTGGGCAACTTTCAGATTCCGAATACCCATGAACCGTCGATCTGAACTCCACCTAAAATCCTAGCCGCTAAAAACTGATTTTTCCCACTCGCTTGATTCAAGTCCATATCAGACCGCTCTAAGTGTTGCGCTTTGTTCTTATGGCTATGAATTGTGTAAATAAATACTTGGACGATGAGATGAGGGCTCATGAAAGCAAAAGGATCAGTGACAGAGGTAGAACGGGAAGTGATTAAACTCAAAGAAAACAAAATCTTCGGGCTGAGACTTCTCAGGTAGGACTACACAAAACAAATGGTGCTCAAATGATCGAGGACAAACAAAGAGAAAACTACCAGCTGAAAAGGGAAAAACTTAGGATTTGGTCGGCAAAAAGGAGAAAGATAGGGAAAAATTACTGACTTAGGTAGAAACCACAAACCCACAAGACACTGAAAAGTTTGTTTGATAACACGTGTCATTGTTCCTTCTTCTAGCTTATGTATGTGTGCGATTATTACAGATATTATCATAGGAATTCATGAATATTGCACAGTAATAATTCCATAAACTACGTCTAGTCTACAAAATATAACAACATCATTCATAAACACACATAAACAAGTAAAGAACAAAAGATGAAATATTATCTCTCAACTTTGTCTTTATTCAACTTATCAACTTATTACACTCATGATTCTTTCATAATATCAACCTCTACATATTCTACAAAATCTCTCTAGTCCAGTAGACTCTTTTTCACCCCACCCATTACATATTTATACCCAAAATATAGGGCTTGAATCCCTATTCTTATCTATGCCAAAATATCCCATTACAATGCATGACATGGCCAACTTCAGTTAATTGGTTGTTTTCTTTCTTCTACTTTTCGCTCTTTATACAAATTTTCTACTGTTCTTTTATTTNAAAAGGAGAAAGATAGGGAAAAATTACTGACTTAGGTAGAAACCACAAACCCACAAGACACTGAAAAGTTTGTTTGATAACACGTGTCATTGTTCCTTCTTCTAGCTTATGTATGTGTGCGATTATTACAGATATTATCATAGGAATTCATGAATATTGCACAGTAATAATTCCATAAACTACGTCTAGTCTACAAAATATAACAACATCATTCATAAACACACATAAACAAGTAAAGAACAAAAGATGAAATATTATCTCTCAACTTTGTCTTTATTCAACTTATCAACTTATTACACTCATGATTCTTTCATAATATCAACCTCTACATATTCTACAAAATCTCTCTAGTCCAGTAGACTCTTTTTCACCCCACCCATTACATATTTATACCCAAAATATAGGGCTTGAATCCCTATTCTTATCTATGCCAAAATATCCCATTACAATGCATGACATGGCCAACTTCAGTTAATTGGTTGTTTTCTTTCTTCTACTTTTCGCTCTTTATACAAATTTTCTACTGTTCTTTTATTTATGGAAAGGTGCACTACCGTCCTTTGTGCTTTCTCCTCTTGCTCTCTTGGTTTATTCTTATTTTGTGTGCGATCTTTGTCCTCCACACTTTCCTTCCTTCTGTGCACTTTCTTTATCCTTAGCTTTTTTCTCCGAAAAATGTATCCAAAAACTTCCTTTCCAATAGTCAGGCATGAAGAAATAAGTTGCTAATTGTATTTCTAGGTGTATGGAATTCCAAAAGGTCAAGGATGAGCATAGAAACCCAACTGGTTTTCTACAATCACTGCCCATTCCTGAGTGGAAATGGGAAGTTGTAACAATGGATTTTACAACTAAACTATCCAGAAGAACCAAGAAGCATGATTCTATCATGGTAGTGGTGGATAAGATTACTAAAGTTGTCCATTTTATTCCAGTAAAACTCACACACAAGGAAACCAACATTGTTGATTTTTATATGACTGAAATTGCTCGACTATATGGTATACCCAAGATAATTGTGTCTGACAGAGAACCAAGATTTACATCAAATTTTTGGAAAGGATTATTCAAGGGATTTGGAACAAATCTGAATTTTAGCACAAATTATCATCCAGAGTCGGATGGGTAGATAGAAAGAGTCAATAAGGTGATAGAATACATGCAAAGGATGTATGTGATGGATAAACCATCCAAATGGGAGGATTATTTTCATTTGGTAGATTTTTCTTATAACAATGGGTAAAAAACATCTCTAAATATGAGCCCATTTGAGACACTTTATGGCAGAAAGTGCAACACACCAATGAGTTGGGACAAACCAACAGACATAGAAGTGGTTAGGATAGAAATACTCAGGGAAATGGAAGACTAGATGATGAAAATAAAACATAATTTAAATGATGCATAGGATAGGGAAAAAATCTATGCTGATAAAGGTAGAACTCACATAGAATTTAAATTTGATGACCATGTGTTCTTGAAAGTAAAATCCAAGAGAAGTTCCCTGAAGTTTTGAAATTGTTCAAAGATGGTAGCACATTACTGTTGGCCATTTGAAATCCTGTAGAGGATTTGTCCTGTATAATATATTCTTTCCTTACCGACATCAATGTGTATTCATAATGTATTCCATGTCTCATTGCTTAAAAAGTATGTACCTAATGCTAATCATGTCATTGATTGGAATGTTTTTCATGTGGAGAAAGAGGGATACTTTCAAATGCATCCAGTGTGCATATTGGAATAGAAGATCAAACACCTCTATAATTCAGCCTTAGGGATAGTAAAGGTCCAATGGACTTGGTACGATCCTGAATATGCAACTTGGGAGCATGAGGATGTTATGCGGGCAAAATACCTGCATCTTTTTGAATAGTTTTAAAATTTTGGTTGTATATGTGTATATACCGCACTAATGACAATGCATAAATAAGGGGGAGGGGGATGTAATAATCCTAGGCCGAACCCCAATTTTACATATAAATGTAAATGTAATTATATATATAAGCTGGTGAGCATATGGTGCAAGGTATTTCGTTCGGTTATGATCACATTGAGTCATTGCGCGAGATTCTCATACCAAAGAAGTGTGCACATTTTATAAGGTATCACATACTTATGTAGTGTGCGAGGATTTCTCACTAAAGGAAGGGTGTGCACCATCCTAAGTTTGTGTACAATGGAGTAAGTGCACAATTTTTGGGGCCAAAGTGCCTTTCTGTATATGTATTTTGAGGCCAGAGTGCCTGTGTGGTCTCTTTATTTCGATGGGTCTAAGTCTAAAGAAGGAGCTGGTGCAGGCTGCATCATTATCGATCCAGCAGGTAACAAAACATTAATTGCATGTAGGTTGGAATTTGAATGTACTATCAATACTACAAAATATGAGGCTTTACTGCAAGGTCTCAGAAAAGCTTTGGATATGAACATTCAAAATTTAACCGTCTTTGGCGACTCTGAAATAGTGGCTAGACAGGTAAGAGATTCTATCCACTTTCTTTCTCCGCATCTCAAAGCTACCAGTCCGAGGTATGGATTTTAATGAATAAATTTTCTGCTTTCAATATAAATTCCATTCCTAGATTAAATAATGTTGAAGCAGATCTATTAGCTAATGTAGCTTCTAAACTTCTTCCTGCAGAAGGATTGTCCCCAGATGCATTCTCTGTCGAGCTGTTGTTTCGACCATCCATTCCCGACAACATCACGAACTGGAGAGTCTTTGAAGACGATCAACAGATCATCAACTTTCTGCACATGGAAGAAACATTTCAAGGCGCAGTGATAGATGAACGCACGCACGCACGACAATTTGCACGATTTTACGGTAATACCTGATCCGAAAACTCCTCAAGCTCTGTCGGAAATGGTAAATTCCATACCCAAATCTGTATTTAGATTAGAGAAGTTTTATTATTTTGAAGATAAATTTAAAAAGACGGTCAACTGTAAAACCAATAGTTCCTCGGTGTCTTATGAAAAAGTAAACTTAGGAACTAATGAAAATCCTCAGTGCATTAACTTAGGCTTGGGATGTTCTCAACAAGAAAAAGCTGCATTCATTAAATTGTTCAAAGAATTTAAAGATGTCTTTGCATGGACATATGATGACCTCAAAACTTTCGATCCTAATATCATACAGCATGTCATCCCGATGAAGCCCCAAACCTTACCCTTCCAACAAAAACTGAGGAAAATGCACCCTAAACTGGAACCGACCGTTCAAAAAGAATTGAATAAGCTCCTTAATGCTAAAATAATTTTTCCTGTTAGTCACACTCAATGGGTTTCTAACCTTGTCCCAGTTCGGAAGAAAAACGGGGAAATACGACTCTGCGTAGATTTCTGAAACCTCAATAGAGCGTCTGATAAAGAGAACTATCATGTCCCACCCATGGAACAGATCCTTCAACAGGTATCTGTTTCTGAGAGGCTATCCCTGTTAGATTGTTTCTATGGATACAACCAAGTCCTGATGTCTCCACCAGACCAACTCAAAACTACCTTCTGTACCCCATGGGGCACTTATGCTTATCGTAAAATTCCCTTTGGATTGATTAATGTTGGTGCCACCTTTCAGAGAGCGATGGACATCGCTTTCCGAGGGTTAATCAATCAGTCCGTTGTAGTTTACTTGGATGATGTGACTGTATATTCTAAAAACAAAGATGATCATCTAGCTCACTTACGAGCCATTCTACTGCGATGTCGTAAGTACGACATCTCCCTGAATCCTAAAAAGTCCATCTTTGTAGTAGAACAGGGTAAACTCTTAGGATTCATTGTGTCTAGCGAAGGAATGATTATTGACCCCGAGGGGACTCAAGTCATCGCAAAACTCCCCCCTCCTACATCCAAAAAATCCATGCAGTCTTTCTTAGGCCAGATTAATTTCGTGAGGAGATTTGTCCCCAGTTTCTCCGAAATGGTCAGGCATTTACATAATTTGATTAAGAAATACATCCAATATCACTGGGGACCCATAGAAAATTAGGCTTTCAATGCAATAAAGAAGGCCATAATAGACGCTCCGTCTCTCATGAGCCATGACTTCTCTCAAGATTTTACACTCTATACTTTTGCTTCTGACCGTTCCTATGCCACCGTCCAAACTCAGAAGAATGCCGAGAACCATGAAGTACCCGTCGCCTTTATGAGCTCTGCTTTCAAAGGCGCTGAACTTAACTATCTAGCGATTGATCGACAAGCATACATTGTTTTCAAAGCAATCAAGAACTTCCGGTCCTATCTTTTGAAGTCAAGGAAGAAATTCGTTGTCCCCTACCCAGCCGTAAGGAACTTGTCAGTGCAAAAGGAACTAGGAGAGAAGAGAGCCAACTGGGTCACCTCCTTGCAGGAATATGACTTAGAAATCACCCCAACTCAGATTGTGAGAGGCCAAGGGTTATGTAAGTTAGTTGTTGATTCATTAGTAGGACAACAAGAACAAAGCGATACGTTAGACCTAGAACAACATAATCAAAGTTTAGTTTGTTGCATGCAAAACCCTGTTAGTTCTTGGTACGACGATATTAGATTCTATCTTGAACATGGGTGAGCACCTCATCACTTAGATCCCCCTAAGAGAAGAGCGTTGAGGTTAAATTCTGCCTCCTTTCATTTGATTAATGGTATCATGTTTCGTCAAAATTTTGACGGCGTACTGATGCGTTACCTCAAAAAAGACGAAGCAGAAAAAGTCTTGCTAGAGTTGCATGTAGGAGAAGTTGGCGGTCATTTTGGTGGTGACACCACTGCTCATAAAGTTCTAAGAGCTGGTTATTACTGGCCTACTCTTTTTAGAGACGCCCATGCCTTGTGTCATAAATGTATCATCTGTCAGAAAGCATCGGGGCGGTTACAAAAACCAGCCTTTCCCTTGCAACCCGTTTCAATAGATTCTCCTTTCCAGCAATGGGGCCTTGATATCATAGGTCCAATCAACCCTCCATCCTCGCAAGAACACAAGTTTATTGTGATAGCCATGGATTAATTTACACGATGGTCTGAAGCTGCTGCATTAATAACTGTTAACACCAGTGAGGTAATTGCCTTTCTAAATTCGAATATTATCACTCGTTTCAGTATCCCTGACTGCTTAGTCTTTGACAACGCTTCTTACTTTTATTCTCTTGAGATGAGTGAGTTCACTTTGGAAAAAGGAATTAAATTGAAGTATTCTGCTAGTTACTACCCTCAGGGCAACGGATTGGCAGAATCAACAAATAAGAACTTGATTAAAATTATCAAGAGAACCGTGGTTGAAAATCACAAAAATTGGCACAATGCGCTGCTGAACGCGCTGTGGGCTGATAGAGTAACACCAAAAGCTGTTGTAGGTAACTCCCCCTTTTTTCTCGTTTATGGTAGAGAAGCAATTCTGCCACCTCACATTCTTCTTCCTTCGCTTCAGTTGTCACAGAAAGTTCAAGAAGAAGATTGTCCCCCTTTAGAAAACCGAATTAACGCTTTGATGAAGCTAGAAGAGGTAAGAGCCCAAGCTAAATGTAAGTTAGATCAACATCAACAATTGGTTAAAATATGGTTCGATTCTAACTCTGCTTCTGATAGGGATTTTGAAGTAGGTGATCTCGTCTTGAAATGGGACAAACCGCATGAGGGAAAGGGAGAACACACAAAATTTCAAAACTTATGGCCTGGACCATTTTTAATTGCTGAAAAGTTGGGTCCTAGTTCTTTTCGATTGCAGAATCTTGAAGGGCAGCTTGACACCTATCCGGTGAATGGCCAAGCCTTGAAAAGATACTTTGCTTGATATCAACCCTTGTATTTTATGTACATATCCTGATTTTTGTGTGCTTTTTCATTTTCTTTTTAGTTTTTGATTTTTCTTTGAATTTATTAGTTGGTGTTTTCTTTCAAATACACATACCTGTACAATGAATTATGCAGACCTAAGAAAATTCCTTCGCTAAAATAATTGCTAAGAGAATTTTTATAAACATCAATGGTATTTCTAAAATTTATATTTATGTTGGTTGTTTAAAAGAAGATGGCTGATTTCAATCTCTGAGTAAAGTTCGTCATGATCATCCATTATCTTTTTACGCTGTCCCTATTCCGTAAAGGAATGAATCAGAGGATGTCTCCCTGCCTTAGGAAGTTGTTTTGTAAATAAAACATCTCTGGATCTAAGTAGAGGACAGTTCCAAAAAAAAAATTCTGATGAGGTCTAAAAAAATATGAAAAATCACGATTTTCAGCGTCACCCCGCTCAGCTATATATCTATGAAAAATAAAATTATTAATAAGAGCTGTGGGAAGTGCTTGTAAACCCACTGGGATACTGAACAGGTCTACTGGCAGCGGGTAAATGCATGCATGACACCAAGACAACTTTGCTGGGGTACTGAACAGGCCCACTGGCAGCGAAGCAATGTTGGGTATATGAAAATTCGTAAATAAGAATCCTCTTAACATCCTTTATTCTGATCCAGAACTTCTTGGCAGCATACAGATGTCAAAGTGGGTTAAATGGACACCCTGTCGAGGCTATGGACGCCTGCTGGAAGCAGTGGCTATGCCAACAATATGGAAGATTTTATCTTTAATATCGTGACTTGCTGATCTTAAGACTGTT